>MU721121.1:67347-82850 GCA_026770625.1 Nicotiana glauca | reverse complement strand
ATTTCCCTCCTAAATTCTCTAAGCTTTTACTGAATTGTATTACAACCAGCTCTATAGCCATACTAGTTAATGGTTCTATCACAAAATTCTTTGAACCAAGTCAAGGGATAAGGCAGGGTGATCATATATCTTCTTATATTTTTATCCTATGTATGAAAATATTATTTAGGTATATTAATCACCAAGTAGATATTCGTAAAAGAAAGAGCACAAAATTTTCTCACTTGTTTTTTGCAGATGACCTGACATTAATGGCTAAAGCAAATAACAAATCATGCTAAACCATTAAAACATGTCAAGATTATTTTGGTAAACGGTCAGGACAAAGCATAAACGCTTCATCAAAAATATTATTTTTAAAAATTGCCTGCCTGCCTTACGTGATCAATGATATTGCACACAGTCTAGGTGCTAAAAAGATTGAGACTTTTGGTACCTACTTAGGATTCCCAATATTAAATAAAATTCCAAGACCGGCTGATTATCAATTCATAATTGATAAAATGAAGGCAAAACTAGCTTCTTGAAAAATGAGAATTATTAATATAGCGGTAAGAACTACTCTAGCTCAATCGTACCTAACTACAATACCAAAACACTTATGCAATATACCCTACTACCAAGGAAACCCTAAAAAATAATGATAAAGTCCAAAGAGATTTTATATGGGAAACTACCATAGAAAAAAAAATTACCTATTAAAATGGTCAAATTTTTGCCAACTAAAATTCTATTAGGGTCTAGCTATTCGTAGTGCCGGTGCAAAAAATATGTGTATCCTAGCTAGCCAAGTAGGGAGAACTCTCACTAATGCTACAACTCCCTGGGTAGTACTTACTATCACCTCGTATGGTATCAGTACAACTAAGTCCAAGCAATCATTCATTTGGAGAGGCATCCTAAATGGGTGGGAGATTGTAACGATCCAATCGGTTGTTTTGAGAGTTATAACTCCGATCCCCTAATTACTGCTTCCCTTGTATCTATTTCTGTTATTATGACTTTTAGGGAGGTTTCGTTTTGGTTTTTGGAGTGTTTTAGGACACTTAGTTCCTAAATGGAGGCTTAAGTCTTAGGATTTAGATCGTAGTAAGAACTATGTGAAGACGACTTCGGAATGGAGTTCTGTCAATTTTCTTAGCCCCATTGGATGATTTTGGTCTTAGGTGCATGTCCGGATTGTATTTTAGAGGTCTGTAGATTATTTAGGCTTAAAATGACGAAAGTTAAATTTTTAAAGATTTTGACTGGTGGTGGAATTTTTGATATTGGGGCCAGATTCTAATTTCGTAAATTGAAGCAGGTCCATAATATTAAATATGACTTGTGTGCAAAGTTTGAGATCATTAGGATGTGATTTGATAGGTTTCGGCATCTGTTGGAAAAGTTGAAGTTTCAAGTTATTAAGTTTGAATTGGAGGGTGATTTGTGTTTTTAGCATTGTTTGATGTGATTTAAGGGATCGACTAAGTTTTTATGGTGATTTAGGACTTGTTGTAATATTTGGTTGAGGTCTAGAGGTCCTCAAGTGTGTTTTAGATTCCCAACAGATCGATTTTTGGACTTTGGAGGCTGCTGAAGTTTTCTGGTGTCTGAGTTCTGGTTTTCTTATACGCGATCATGTGGGATGATCCGTGATTGTGTAAGATAGATGGGCGAGAGGATGGATTTGTTCTTCGCATTCATAGGCGGTATGCGAACGTGTGATGGTGTGAGGTAGTGCTTCGTGAACGCATAGCCAAGGTCGAGTTCGCGTAGTGTTACGTGGACCAAGTTGGGCCACACACTTTGCTCATCGCCAACGCATTGGGTTGTTCACGACCACATAAGTATGAGAGTCAGAGCATCACATTCGCGTGGAGTTTTACGCGTTCGCGTAGAGTTAACTTCTGGGGCAACAAAGTTGAGCTTCGCGATCGCGATCGCGATGCTATTTCTGCGATCACGATTAAGTAATCACTCGGCAGTATTAAAGATTTAAAATTCGAGGGTTTGGCCATTTTTATTAAACTTGAGTTTGGAAACTCGGATTGGATGCGAATTTGAGGGATTTTCAGAGATATAAATTGCTTAATGATTCTACACTTGATTTGTTATAACCTACTAATCATTATTTTAAACATTTAATTTCGGATTTGGGAAAAATTTGAGAAAAGTTTTTAGGCCGAATTTTTAGATTTTGTTCGAGATTTTTGAATTAGATTTGAGTAATTTTGGTACGACTGAACTCTTGAATGAATGGGTATTCATATTTTGTGACTTTTACCCGATTTTGAGACGTGGGTCAAGGGAGTTTTTTGGGCAATTTTTCCAATTTCTTGCTTTAGATTTGCTTTCATTAGCTAGATTAGTAGTTATATTAATATTATGTAATTGATGTCGGCTAGATTTGTGCCATTCAGAATCAGATATTCATGGGAAGAGCATTGTTACGGATTAATCTGAGCTTGGTTTGAGGTAAATAACTTGCCTATCCTTATGTGGGGAAACTCCCATTAGAATTTTGTACTGTTTGATATGCGAGCGTTGTGTACGTGAAGTGGCTATTGCGTACAGGGGCTAATTGTTGTAAAACTCCATTTTTCACTAAGTAATAACTTGTTTCTCTTTATTTGAATTACACTAGAAGATGTAACTATCCGGTTTAGTTTAGAATAACATGTCTACGTGTCTTATGGTAGAGTTGACCGTGACATACTACATTCATTATATTTCCATCAATGAGGGCCAACTGCTCTTGTCGGCTCTGTACCCATTCTGCGTCGCTGCAGCTTCTTGTATGATTCTTAGAGAATGGATTTCTACTTCGGCCGGAATAATTGCTTTAGTACTGTAAACCAATAAATCAGGAGTTGCCTCAGTTGACGTGCAAACTGTGGTACGAAAAATGGGTAAAAACTTCACAGACCAAATTATTGAGTTTTGAGAGGGTGTTTGACCTCCGATTTAAGAGATTTTTATATGGTTAGACTCGTGAGAGTACGAGGGTTCTGAAAATATTAAATTCATCCGATTTCGAGATGTTGGCCTGAGGGATTTTTGGTTATTTTGCCTAATTTTGCGCTTTAGCTTTGAATTAAATAGTAAAATCCGTTGCTTGAGATGTTATTTACAATGTCTGATTTAATTGAATAGATTTGGGCCATTTGGAGTCGAGTAGTCGTGGAAAGAATGTGGTTGCTAGTTTATTTTAGCCGGTTCGAGGTAAATATCTTGCCTAACCTTGTGTGGGGGACTTCCCCTTAGGATTTGAGTCTTCTTTGTTGATTGTATTCCTTGCACGCAAGGTGACGAGTGCATGCTCAGATTTATTTGTGGAAAATTATCCATTTTAGGCTCTTATATCCTTATAATCACCAAATATGAAGTTGTTCTTGGTACGATTGAGCTCCCTGTTGGTAGTTTCACCTCTACATGTCTTACTTGGAATTTATTTGCCTTTTTGGTTTTATTCTTATTGCCTAATTGACTCTTACTTGTTTAACTATAGACACTTAACCTTCTATAGTCACATTATCATTCTAAACTGCTTGTCTTTATTTGGAAAGCATTATTTCTATCTCTCGCGTAAATAACTAGTCTTAATTGGAAAAAAGTTAGATATCCTATGTTTAGTTGATATTTTACTTAATTGTAATTATTTGATTCATGTTAACTTCCTTGTTGTTGAACTGAGTATTATGCAATCGTTGTTTCGTATTATTTCTCTCTTGTTGAGTTGTTCTTATTGTGCTTAGTATTTCCCTGTTACGGTAGTTCCTTGTGAGTTAGTTGTACCGTCTTTTGCTGAACGAAATTTCTTGAGTTGATTCTCTTGCTTTGTTCCTGTATATATCATCATTCGTTGTGTTGTACTTGTGGATATTGTGATGCAAGGTTTCTGCCGTGCGGTTGTTGCTATTGTGATGCACTAGGTTTCTACCGTGCGGTTATTATTGAAGGGTTGCATGAGGTCTCTGCCGTGCTATTGTTGTTATTGATGTTTTGCACATGCAGCGTAATAAGGTGGGATATATTATATGCTTATATGTAGGTTGGGCATGTGGCGGAATAAGGTGGGAACATTGTGATGCACGTGTAGCAAAATAAGGCGGTGCTTATTATATTATTAATTGCACACGTGGCGAAATAAGGTGGGCTATGTCAGGGGTTGATTGTAGAGAATTGTGACGGCCTGTGGAGGCATTCCTATTTGTTTAATAATGTGATTGTAGGTTGCTTTCATGTATGAGCTTTACCGCTTTGTAGTTGTGAGGAAACATCGTACGTGCGGTCCGTTCTCCTTTTCATGTTTGCTAGTTGGTAAAAACTCTTGTTAAAAGTACTTGCACAAGCATACACATAGTTGGACATCCCTATTAGAAGTGAATTCCTTCCAATTCTGCTAGGGGTGGAGATACGCCTTCATTTATCCATTATATATGTGAGAGTGGCCCTAATTAGCCAGTTAGTTCTCAGTATGTACGTGAGATTGATGGGGCACAAGGTGCCAAGTGAATGATTTCAGATGCTGGGTTTTTCGTGAGTTGTGGTTTGCCGATATTTTGGTAAAATTGTGGAAAGAGTTGAATAAGACCTTATGTGATCATCATTGTAGGATATGAGTTATTGACTTGTTTTTCCCCTTGCTGTGTTGTGACCTTAGTATTTGGATTATGATTCTGCCGTAATTTCATATCATCATTTATTATAGTCTTGTTGTTACTCGTTGCCATTTTTCCCTTATCGTGAATTGTAGCATTTTTAGTCATTCATGCGGTCTTTACATGTTTATATATCGTTTCCATTATTCCTATGATTATACTGTTTATTTGACCGATAGGTGCCTTGACTGTTCCTCGTCACTACTCCACCGAGGTTAGTCTTGATACTTACTGGGCACCGCCGTGGTGTGCTCATGCTACTCTTCTGCACATTTTTGTTGTCCAGATATATGTACTCCCACTCAATTCTATCAGTCTTGGAAGGAGGCGAATCGGTAGAGACTTCAAGGTATATCTGCTACGTCCGCAGACCGAGGCGTCCCTTTCCAGCTTTCTGTAATAAGTATAGCACTTTTAGTATTTATCCTTTACATAGATATTGTTGAGTCAGAGCCTCTTATGTATCCCTTAGCTTGTGATTTGTGAGATTCCGGGTATTGGGAACTTTTGTTAGCTTCGAGAGTTGTTATTGTATGTGCCGAGCGGCACCCTAAATACAGGTTTAATTTACTAAATCAGTTTTAATTATTCTTCCGCAATTTATGGTTTATCTTCTGCATTGTTAGGCTTACCTAGTCGTAGGAACAGGGTTCCGTCACGACATTTTCACGGAGGGCGAACTGGGGTCGTGACAGTAGAGCATTAGCTCAAGTTGAGAATTGACTTGTTGAACATTGTAGAGCATTGGCTCAAGTTAAGAACCGAATTGTTAAACATTATAGAGCATTGACTCAAGTTGTGAATTGAGTTGTGAAGTAAATGTGAAAAAAGAAAAGAAAAGAGAGGATCATGATATTGTGTCCCTTTCCGGAATGTTGTTGTTTTAATATTATCTCCCTTGCCAGCATGTTATGTTTTGATATTGTTTCCCTTATCGGGATTGATTGTTGTACTATTGTTCCCTTGCCGGGATTTTTATATGATCTTACTTATTTCCTTGCCCTTATTTCTTGTGATTGTTGTTTGGGTGAGGAAGAGTGTTAAAGCACGAAGGGTGATGCCGTGTATGATTTTTGTGAGGAAGAGTGTAAAGCACGAAGGGTGATGTCGTGCCGCACGATGTACCATTCCGTACTGATTATATTAATTTTCATGGTGAGGAGGAGAGTAAAAGCACGAAGGGTGATTCCGTGCAGACTATATTAATTCTTATGGCGAGGACGAGAGTAAAAGCACAAAGGGTGATGTCGTGCACTTGTCCTTGATTTTTCTGATTCTTGCTGATAATTGAGTTATGTTGTCCTTTACGTTTATTTACTGATTTTCTGTTGTTACTTGATTTTATTTTGAAGTTATAGATTCCCTTACCCTATTTGCCTTGTGATTGTTGCTTGGGTGAGGAAGAGTGTTAAAGCACGAAGGGTGTGTAGTGTATTGTTTTGGTGAGAGAGTGTTAAAGCACGAAGGGCGATGCCGTGTGTTATTTTGGTGAGAGAGTGTTAAAGCACGAAGGGTGATGCCATGCACTTGTCTTTGATTTCCTGATTTTTATTGATAACTGCGTTACAGTTTCTCTATATTTAATTGTTGGTTTCCTATTGATACTTGTTGTACCCCGCAGCATGATTGTCATGACCTGGATTTCCCACCTTTGGGAGTCGTGATGGCTCCTACTAATGGGAGCTAGGCAAGCCAAGTTTAATTACTTTTTTCATTAACAACATGATACTCTTTAACACTTATTGATAACAATATAAAAACAACGGAATTAATTAAGTAAACGAAAGTCATAATATTTAAGAAAATTGAATAGAAATGCGGAAAATTCAACATATGCCTCTACCCAAGACTGGTGTCACATACTCACGAACTACTAAGAGGACAAAAAAATGTCTAAAAGAAAATGCAACGGCTTGTCTCGAGTACAATGAGATTAGACTAAAGTAAAGGATAGAGGAGATGTCAGGCCTGCGGATGCCTGTAAGGCTACCTCGGTGTCTTGTGGGACAGAAGGCTGGCTCTCGTGCTACTGCTGCTGCTGTCCAGAACCTGGATCTGTGCAAAAGAGCACAGAGTATAGTATCAGCACAACTGACCCTATATGCTGGTAAGTGTTTGGCCTAACCCCGGCGAGGTGGTGACGAGGCTAGGACCAGACTCCAGATAAACCTGTGCAGATATATATACAGGTACAATGGAAAAGTAGCAAGAAAGTAACAATTTAAGCTGGGGAAGGGAGCATGCTTCAGGGGAAATAGATAGAAATAAACTATCAGGAATAATAGAGCGTACATCTACCGTTTAGCTTCTAGCACAAAATAAAGAGTTAAGACAACTTTCATATTCAACTCATCTTGTTGCAGGCGTGCAATCTGATTCCATTTCTCAATATCTCGTGGTAGGCGTACCACCGCTCCCATTTCAATATCACTCGTAGTAGGCGTATCACCCGCTCCCATTTCAATATCACTTGTGGTAGGCGTACCACCCGCTCCCTTTACTTTCAACACGATACACAATACAATCCCGGCAAAGGGGCAATCAAATCAACAATCTTCCGAACAAGGGAAACAATAACAACAAGTCAAACATCCCGACAAGGGAGACTCAGCTATAACCAGTCCTATTCAACTTCTACTTGGCACAACTAATATCAATATTCAGTCACAACTTTCATAGGATCAGTCAAGGAGATATAATTATCAAATTTAAGACTCACGGTCATGCTCGACACCAGCGCATGGATACTCGTCACCATGCCCATACATCGTACTCAACACAAAACAAGTAGCAATTATAACTCAACTACTAATCCCTCAAGCTAAGGTTAGACTGAACACTTACCTCGATGCTTTGAATTCAACTCAAGTCTCAATTATGGCTTTACCCCTCGATTCCGCAACCAATTCGCTCGTATCTAATCAAAATTTACTTAATTACATTAATAAACACTAAATGAATCAATTTGAATGCATAAAAATGAATTTCCTAAAGTTTTGCCCAAAATCGCCCCGGGCCCACGTGATCAAAATTCGAGGTTCAAACCAAAACCCGGTTACCCATTCCTCCACTAACCCAAATATATGATTTGTTTTGAAATCGGACCTTAAATTGAGGTCCAAATCCCCAATTTTAGAAAAAACCTAGGTTCTACCCAAAACCCCCAATTTCACCCATGAAAATCCTTTATTTTAAGTTGAAAACATGTTAAATGATGTTAATGATTGAAAGAAATGAGTAAAAATTAACTTATAAATGATTTGGAAGAAGTCTTGTTCTTGGAAAATCGCCTAAGGAGTTGTGTTTTGAGAGTGGGGTGAAAAATGGTTCAAAATTCGACTAAGTGTAAAAATATGCAGGCTGCAGATATGGGAATTGCAAACTGGGGTTCACAATTGCGAACCCCGACCATTTACGGGAATTGCAAGATTTTGTTTGCATTTGCAACACTGGCCAAAATGGGGGGCTTCGCATTTTGCGACCAAAAGTGTCGCGTTTGTGAAAAGCCAAGTTCCGCATTTGCGAACCATTTGGTCGCATTTGCAAACTCAGCACAATTTCCCCTTCCTTGCATTTGCAATGCCAGGCTTGTATTTGCGAGGCCTGCTTCGCAAATGCGAAAATTGCAGAACTGAAATGCTAGATTTTCTCTAAGTTCAAAAATGCACTCCGACACCTATCCAAAACTCACCGAGCCCTCGGGGCTCCAAACCAAATATGCACACAACCTGAAAAACATCCTACAGACTTATTCACGCGATCACATCACCAAAATAATATCATAAACAGCGAATTAAGCCTCAAAATCCATGATTTCTTCCAAATTTTCATAAAACATCAAATTTTCCATTTTAAGTCCAAAACACGTCAAACGACGTCCGTTTTAAACCAAACTTTACAAAAAGTGCTTAAATCATATATAAGACTTGTACCGGGTGCTGGAACCAGAATACGGGCCCAATACCATATTCTTCTAATCAAATTTTATTTCCAATTTCCTTAATCATTTCCAGAAAACAATTTCTCACAAAAATTCACTTCTTGGGTTTGGGACCTCAGAATTCGACTCTGGGCACACGCCCATGTCCTATTTTTTCTACGAACCCTCCGGGACCGTCAAATCACGGGTCCGGGTCCGTTTACCCAAAATGTTGACCAAAGTCAAATTTATTCATTTTAATATCAAAATTTAGCATTTTTCTCACAGAATTCATATTTAAGTTTTCCGGCTACGCGCCCGGACTGCGCGCGCAAATCAAGGCAATCCTAAATGAGGTTTTCAAGGCCTCGGAAGTACATAATGGGCAAGAAAATAGGTGATGACAAGGGTCATCACATTCTCCACCTCTAAAACAACCGTTTGTCCTCGAACAGACAAAAAAAAGAAGTACGTGAGTCGGGAAAAAGATGAGGTTAACTGCTCCGCATATTGGACTCGAACTCACAGATCGATGCCTCAGGAGGCTGACCTCTCCACTGAATAGGAACAGAAGAAAAGCTCTTGGATCTCAACTAATGAACCTGCCATTCTAGAATAGCTACCGGCTCCTCCTCATAAAACAAGTCCTTGTCCAACTGGACAGTGTTGAAATCTAACACGTGGGCTGGATCGTTGTGATACCTTAGAAGTATGGACACATGAAACACTGGATGCATGGCTGATAATCTCGGCGGCAAAGCAAGTCTATAAGCCACCTCTCCCACTCGATCAAGGATCTCAAACGGGCTAATAAACCTAGGGATAAGCTTGCCCTTCTTCCCAAATCTCATCACGCCCTTCATAAGCGACACTCGGAGCAATACCCGCTCACCAACCATAAATGCCACATCTCAAACCTTGCGGTCTGCATAACTCTTGTGCCTAGACTGAGCTTAACGAAGCCTATCCTGAATGATCCTGACCTTGTGTCGACGCCCCCCTATTTTACTAAGTTCCCCGAGTTTACACAAGTTATTACAGCCCCAAAAGAAATAAACTGGAATAGAAATACATCAAAAAACCTCATCTACATCTGAGCAGCCTAATTCAGACTTAATGCCAAATAATATGAGATTGAGCCACTTCCGAGATGCAAATTTCCAAACCTTCTCTCATCTATAGTGTTTCAGGGATCCAAGTGATTTCAGGAATCCCAGGCATGGCATACACCCAAGATATTCATAGAAATTGAGTTGATCAGTGTGGAAGGGCCAGCCCTTATGTGTCCAAATTCAGATGGAGCTCTAGGGTCCCAAGGCAAGGCTCACATAAGAGGGGCAGAACTTAAATTCTAAGAGTTGTGTGTAAGTGCAATAGAAAAGGGTAGGGGGACTACCCAAGCAGGTTGGTGGTCATGCCCAGCCACAATATAGACTGGCATACCCCTGCCAAACCTATTATCAAGCTTTTAGGGAGTAAAGACCAAATGGAGGTCAAGCCATGTCCTGAACAATAATCAGAAATACTGGTAGGCCAAGGCTGTTACTCAGCATACACATAATGAGGGAATGGGGATGGGAAATTGACAAGCTTAGGACCCCAAAGGGTCAAGTTCATGGCCATGGACAATGATTTCAAGCATTGCCACGTTTCTGAACCATAACTTAAATCATACAAAGGGGATATGAGGGTTTGGGATTCATAAAGTATCAAATACATGACAAACAACTGACAGGATGCACCTGTAAACTAAACATTGAAATACAAGGGAAGGAAAACATGTTACAGCATGCTAGAAGCAAATATTAACCAAGGAAGACATGAACAGAAGTAGGAAATAATGAAACACATTGTTGCTGGGACATGTAAATTAACTGGGACATACCAGTAGAGAAGCAAAAAGTGCAGAAGAAAGTAGAGTAAACAAAGTCCACCGCAGCATAAGTAGCAGAAAGAGGGAGAGTTTTAAGTTAGAATGATTTTTTGAACTCAGATTGCTTTTTCTATTTTTTTTTCAAAGAAAAGGGAGGAGAGTATTTATAGCTTTGAAAACGTGTAGAGAAATAAGGTAACAAGTACAAATCTGTCACAAATATGGCATGGTCACAAATCAGAATCAAATTAGTATAAGACTCCCCTTTAATCAGGGGATTGTTATTCAAACGGATGCTAACATGATCCAGATAAGGAAAGGGAGAATAGGCCTTGTAAATAGAATGGTTGTTTCCATAAAAGAAGCAGTAAGGTAATACAATAGGTATTTAAGTCTAAGTTCAGGATTGTACTTATTTTTGGAAAGGGTTTAGTAAGGCCAAATAAAGAAAGAGGATCAATTAACCCTTGACAGGCGAGTAAAAATCAAAATTTCATGAAAGGAAAAGTTTGAAATAAATTACGAGTTTGAAAATCAATCACAGAAGGGAATCAGTATATAAATGAATGCACAAGTAATAATCAAGCGAGGCCAAGCTAGGGGAAGAGAAAACAGCATACAGTAATAGCATAGATCAAATATTCGAAACAAGCTAGTTAGGCCTCAGTGTTTTAGTAATAGAGAAAAGGGTCAGGAGCGTGCAAAGAGCCGAGTGAAAATCATAGTCGAGCTTTACAGGTAACAAGAACTCAGAACAAAAAGAAATCACATAAAGGAAAAGAGATGCTGAAGCAAAAGAATCAAATTGAGCAATTTTAAACAGACGATTTGCACAAACAAACTCAAAGTACATGAATAGGCCCCAAGGAACTAGGGTTTTCGAAATCAGTCGAGTTTAGAGGACATAAGCAGATAAACACACAAACAATCTCAGAATCAAATAAACCCTAAAAATTAGGGTTTTCACAACTTAAGCAGTAAATCAAACGAACACTAACATGTAGACTCAGAAACTCAAACAAATCTCAAAAATTAGGGTTTTCAATACCAACTTGTCCTAGAGATGCTAAGCAGATGAATTGAACAGACTCAGAAACCCTATTTTAAAAAATCAAAGGGTTTTGAGAAAGGAAATATGGGGGAAATGCTTTAAACGTCACATATAGCATAGATCTAGCACAGATCTAAATGAATAAAAAAAATAACCTTGAATAGGCTAGGGTTTCTGAGAACCCTAAAGGACAAGAAAGGCTTGGAAAATACAAGATCAGATCTGAGTCGATAAGGTCGGAACCAGGCTCAGGAGGCTAAGATATGCCGGAACACGGCCGGGGATGGCTGAAAACCTTGAATCGACGAAGGTCTAGGTGAAGATCCTCGAAGAATGGCCTCGAATCTTCAGGCATCAGGCATGTGAGAGCAGTAGGAGGTGCGTATAGGTCGTCCATGGCTAGAGCAGCCATGGATTCTGGGGGATTTGAGGTTGAAGAGGGGTAGGCGGCGATTAGGGTTTTGATAGCGTTTGAGAGAAGAGAGGAATTAGAGGCGGCGTATCTGAGAGAATGGGGCAGGGTTTAGGGGTTGTTTGCAATTAAAAAGGAAGGGAGAGATCTGGGCCATTGATCAAAATGATCAACGGCTCAGATTTTAAAGAACCGGGCGGGTTCGAGTAATTGAATCAGGGGTCGGGTTGGCATGGTAGTTGGGCTGGGCAATTTGGGCTTGAATTTGGGGGTGAATTGGGGTGCAAAAATAGGCTGAAATTGAAACACAATTGAGGCTAAATTGTAAATAACCACTTTTCCCATTTTTATTTTATAAAATAGAAATAATGATTCTAAAAACAAATTACAAGTACTGGGTAAACAAATTTTATATAAACAATATTTTAAAAATGCTGGGATTGATTTTATAATTATAAAATGTTATCAATTACGAAATAGGCTATAATTGCAATTATATGCAATTTAGCTTTAAAAATGGCAAATGAATTTGTAAAAATATGCAAAAGTCACCTTAATTATATTTTGGTATAAATATGAGGATAAAATAAGTTATTCACCAAAATGATAAAAATCATTAAAAAATGCCAAACTCATAGGTGTTCTTATATATGCACATATATGATATTTTGGAAGTAGTTTGGGTACAAAAATACATAGGAAAAAATTGGGTATCAACAGCTGCCCCTCTTTACCCGGGAAGGATGAAAAAGTTATCGGGTAAAGATATGATGGCCAATTTTGACCGGAAATGGCGATTTGAAAAGAATTTTGACTGAGCTCTGGTTTCTGAGCTGCCTACATATCCCTGGTCTTACAGGAATTAGGCCATATGTAGTTCAGGAACCATTGACGAAATATGTATATGGAGATTCGAAACGACGGACGCGATGTTTAAAATGAGAGAGGTTTCAGAAAATCGATAGGCTGTGGGAACCGGAGCGGGATCGCTCCTGCTGAGATGGCCATTGCCAGCCAGCATACCTGCAAGTAAGCAATATGAGTGTATATCGTGCATAAACTTAAACATGATGCAAGTTCTCATTGGACCATGAATGCTGTCCTTGGACTGTCAGGATGACGTCCTCGGACCATGATGTCCTGGGCCATGAAGCGCAAAATTAAAGGATTCGCAAGCTATGAAATGATGTTCTCGGGCTATGATAATGGTGCCTCCGAACCATGATGCCTTTGAATAATGCTATGCAGGATATAAAGCGGGGTCTTCGGGCCATGGCATGGTGTTCTCGGGCTATGAGGATGATGCCTCCAAACAATGACGCCCTCGGACAGTTTGGCGATATTTCAGCCCATGAAATGCAAGGTTTGGCGGTATTTCAGCCGATGCAGAAGCGTAAATGGCGATATTTCAGTCGACAAAAATTTAAATAAAAACAGGTGATGTTTCAGCTGATACAAAATTGTAAATGGTGATATTTCAGCCGACAGGAATTTAAATAAAACAAGCGATGTTTCAGCCGATGTAAAAAATAAAATGGTGATATTTCGGCCGATTGTAAGATATGAGGTGGCAATATTTCAGCCATGCGAGAAAAAAAATGAAATGGTGGTATTTCAGCCATGCAGGTGGAGGTAGAGTTTAACCTCGGAAGGCAGAAAGGTAGTCTTATACAATGCAAGAAATACAGATGGAAACAACACTTAGTCTCGGAAGGCAGAAATACCCTTATGCGATGCAGGAAATGCAGATGGAGACAACGCTTAGTCTCGGAAGGTAGAAAGGTAGCCTTATGCAATGCAGGAAATGCAGATAGAGATAACGCTTAGTCTCGGAAGGCAGAAAGGTAGCCTTATAAAATGCAGGAAATGCAGATGGAGACAACGCTTAGTTTCGGAAGGCAAAAAGGTAGCCTTATGCAATGCAGGAAATGCAGATGGAGACAACGCTTAGTCTTAGAGGGCAGAAAGGTAGCCTTATGCGATGCAGGAAATGCAGGTGGAGATAACTCTTAGTCTCGGAGGACAAAAAGGTAGCTTATGCAATGCAGGAAATGCAGATGGAGACAACGCTTAGTCTCGGAAGGCATAAAGGTAGCCTTATGCAATGCATAGTAATTAAAAAAAATTCTTAGCTGATAGCTGGTAGCTGATTGTGATATTACGGCTGATGCGGACATTGCGTGCGGATAGCAAATGCGAATATGTGTGACGGTTCAATGCGATTGCTTAATATATATGGTAATTTTGTGAGTTGGTTGCCTCCATCCAAAGAAAACCGTAAGTTTTGTAAGAGGGGGGAAATGTTAGTTCGTTTTCCCTTGAATCGTGGCATTGCGTATCATCGGGGTAGCGTTACTAAACAGCGGCAGTTTGGATAATGATTATGCATGATTTAGTGAACATATCATAAGCAAAAAAATAGTTTTCTTTTGGTTGAACCAATGACTATGACGTGGTTTGAGATATTACAACCTCTCCTGCTTCGGAATTTTGAGGGTCCTTCTCAAAATTCTGCCCCAGTTTACTGGGCTGGCACTTCTGACAGCTGCGCTGAATGATTCAAGAATTATCTTCAGAATTTTGAGGGTCCTCCTCAAAATTCTGCCCCAGTTTACTGAGGTGACATCCTTGGCGATGAGTGGCTGAAGACTGACTTCGGAATTTTGAGGGTCCTCCTCAAAATTCTGCCCCAGTTTACTGAGGTGACATCCTTGGCGATGAGTGGCTGAAGACTGACTTCGGAATTTTGAGGGTCCTCCTCAAAATTCTTTCCCAGTTCCAATAATAGAGGGAAATGAAAATTTTATTAAATTGTGACCGAACCCATAGGGCTGCCTATGTATCCCTCTTAAACGGGAATCAGGTCAGGGGTAGTTCAAATACATCATAAAGGAAATCGTAAGTGGTTACACATAGTATCATTTCACTGCATCTGAGCTGATCGGCTTTGGCCAAACTTCTCCGTCCATTTCTGTGAGGATAAGGGCTCCTCCTATTAGAACTCGGTGAACCATGTACGGACCTTGCCAGTTAGGCGAGAATTTCCCTTTGGCTTCATCTTGATATGGGAATATCTTCTTCAACACCAGCTGCCCCCGTGTAAACTTCCTTGGCTTAACTCTTTTGTTGAAGGCTCTGGACATTCTGTTCTGGTACAACTGACCGTGGTAAACTGCATTCATCATTTTCCCATCTATAAGGGCTAACTGCTCGTAGCGACCTTTTACCCATTCTGCGTTGTCCAGCTCTGCTTCTTGTATGATCCTCAATGAAGGAATTTCTACCTCGGCGGGGATGACCGCTTCTGTACCATAAATCAGCATGTAAGGAGTTGCTCCGATCGATGTGCAGACCGTGGTGCGGTATTCCAGTAAGGCAAATGATAACTTCTCATGCCATTGTTTGTGACTTTCGACCATCTTCCTTAGTATCTTCTTGATATTCTTAATTGCTGCTTCTACAGCTCCGTTCATCTACGGCCTGTAGGTTGTAGAGTTCTTGTGTTTGATCCTGAATGCCTCACACATTGCTTTCATCAAGTCACTGTTGATATTGGAACCATTATCGGTAATGATTGATTCCAAAATTTCGAATCGGCAAACAAT
>MU721121.1:11993-61728 GCA_026770625.1 Nicotiana glauca | reverse complement strand
CCTATAATGCTTCAAGATTCGTAACCATACCATTCTTAATGCCCTCTTCGATTCTTTCTCCAAGTTTGATGATATCGGAGAACTTTTGACCCTCGATCAGCATCAACCTCTCGTAATATTGGCGATCCTGAGCCCGGACGAAGAATCTATTCATTTGCTTTTCTTCTAGGGCCGGCCTGACCTTTGCAGCTTCTGACCTCCAACGAGTGGCATACTAGCGGAATGTTTCGGTGGGTTTCTTCTTCAAATTCTGTATATAGAATACATCCGGTGTGTTCTCTGTATTGAATCGGAATCTATCCATGAAGTCTGATGCCATACCTACCCAACTCGTCCATTTCTTGGGATCCTGGCTGATGTACCAGGATAGTGCATCTCCTTTCAGGCTTCTCATGAAGAGCTTCATACGGATATTCTCATCCCTTCCAACTCCAACTCACTTATCGCAGTATGTCCTCAGTTGGACTCTGGGATCTCTTGTTCCATCAAACATTTTGAACTTGGGAGGTTTGTACCCCTTCAGAAGTTCAACATCTGGCTGGATACATAGGTCTTCATAATTTAACCCTTCAATACCTTTGGTACCTTCCACGCCCTAAACTCGGCTTTTTAATTTCTTGAGTTCTACTGCTAAGTTCCTGACAAGGGAGTCTTTGTCATCAGACTCAGGTGTATTTGAGATTGGTTGGATGTAGTGGGGTACGGTATCCACAAAAATAGGAGTGTTGTGGAGATGGTCCTTTGTGGCGTTCAACGGCTCGGGAATGAGTAGTGGAGTGTTGTTGGGAGTGTAACATGTGTTGTAGTGTTGGATATGAGTGGGTTGTATCTGTGGTTATGGGGTTTTTGTGGAGGTGCGAGATTCTGGGGGTTGACATCAGGAGCGGTGAGGGAAATGATAGGTTTGCCAAATTCTGAACCTGATCCAGCTCTTCTCGAAATTTCAATAGCTTTTGCTCCAGTTGAGTAGCAGTTTCCTTAGTAACTGGGGTACCCTGAAGAATCTCAATCTCCTTTCTGGCACTTGGATCTCCCATTCTACCTTTGTTCTTGTTCCGGATAGGACTCGGAGGAGGAGGTGGTGGAGGGCCCTTGGATCTGGTGGAATATGACGATGATGCCAAAATGCACGAACTAACCTTTGGGGAGGGGAATAAAAATAAAAGAAAAACAAAAAGGGTAACAAGTTAGTGTGGATTATGAAAAAAATATTGCAGTATTTAAACACGTTGTGCAGAAAATGTAAATCGCGTCCTAATTTTTGTGCCTCGTTGTGCCCGAGGTAGGCCTAGCGACAAATAGTTTTGGAGAACTTGTAATGCTAAATGCCTCATTTTATTGATAAAAACAAGACGAATCAAAACCGACTCTAAATAATGGAAAGTAAAAATATCACTAGTGGCCGTTGGCCTTATTACATCATTAAAATAAAAGACTCCTACTACTTGGTCCGAGAAGGACCATCCCCAGATTTGGCATCTTTGTCTCCCTCGAACAACTCTACAAACTCGCGTAGTCCTAGCAGCAAATAGGCTCGGGCCAGATGTCCGTATGCATTCCCTTCAGCATTTTGACAGTCTTCAATCCTCTTGATGAACTTTCCTTCCAGCTCCACTAGACCCTGCTCCAAATACCATAGCCGATTGTTGGCAATGACAGCCTTATCTTTCCACTCCTAGATCAATTTCTGATGGGCTTCTTGTATTTCTCGATGCTCACTTTCACACTCGCGAATTCTCTTGTGCAGTTGATTATACTTAACCCGTGTTTTAGCGTGCTCGTCAATAATTTTGTGACCTCGAACGAATCCTGGCTGACCCATGCTATTGTCTTCTAACCAACCCGAATAGTGCGGCACACAACCGGCGTGATACCTGTCTGGCTCAATGGACTTTTTCCCCAAAACGTTTTTGCAATGCCACAAATGCTGAGCTTGGCACCTGTGAGGGCTATCGTCGTCCTGGAAATAGGCCCTGAGGTGGCTCATTTTATCGACCCTTGGTATGATTTGTTTTCTTCCAGCTTGCCTCATGGCTCGGAGAGGAACGTAGGGATAAGTTCCTTTCAAACCAATCAGTATGATAAATGGTGCATCTCGGGATCGAACAATGAATTCATCCATGGGGAACCACTCAAACATCCATTCTACCTGGTCTTCTTTCAGATTCTCAAATAATTCTACCCATCCTCTGGCGTCCTCCGGCTGAGCGAACATTTTAGGCATATAGTTTATACGCTTTGCCTGGTGGAAGGCGATATGATCATCCCAATATCTGCGTAGGATCTCCTGGCAGTATTATCCTTTCTGGAGGTGTTCCATGAGCCAAAGCTGAAGTAACAAGTTCCAACCCTCAAAATGACTGCCTTGTTGTTGACAGTTTTTCAAAGCACGGTATATCTCGGTGACGATCATGGGCACTATGATGAAAGTTTGTCCACCAATCCCTTCCATCAAAGTCTTGGTTACCATGGCCAGTCTAGTGTGGATCCTAGCCTTCTTCATAGGGAATACGATCATCCCTAAAAAGAAAAACATGAAGACGAAGACCCTTCTTTGGACATGTCCCAATAAGGTGATGGCAAACTCATCTGAATAGGTGCGGTATGACTTGCTATGGCCGTACCTCTCGTATAGGTAGTCAAATGGGATGTAAGAGGCTTTCAAACAAGTCAAGTCTGGGTTTTTCTTTTGTCCCATCATCTTAAAGAAACCCCTTCCTTTACGATTCTCTGCCATAAGCAAACCCGGAGTCTCCCAAGGAATTCCAACTAAACCTCCTATTTCTTCAAGTAAAGGAGTCATTTCAAGGTCCCCAAAGCGGAACACGGACTTGTCACTATCTCAGAACAATGTCGCAGCCTCTATGATTCTGTTGTTAGTCTGAATTTCTAGAAGAGAAGGCAGATTCCCTAAGTACTTGCAGACGAGTGTCTGATCACTAGAATGGAGGTCGTTCCACCAATTCAGCAGCCTTGGGTGAATGTTGGTTACCATGCCAAATCTGGGGACTCTGTGCCTCATTATCTGCAAAACAAAGCGTTAGGCCCTTACCCCCACCAGACTCGACTATTTAAACCAATAATTAGCATAGCAAGCACTTAAGTTCTCCAAATAAATGCACAGAACATGGAGGTGTCCGTTTGGGTTTCAAGGAAACCCGGTGGACTTTGGACAAGGCTATCTTAATTAGTCATTATCTGGACAACATAACTGACTCGGCTAGGTTTGACCATGATGCATGTACAGTTTAAATCAAGTAAGGTTTCTACTGGGGTTTTAGACAGGTACCCTTGAGCGGACAACTCAAGAGGGAAAGGCACGGAACCGTCGACTGCACCGATGATCGACTGGTTTTACCGCAAATATGCCTTTGCCAAATTTAAAGGGTGATAGTATTGGAAGCGCAAAACTACTCATTATAAGCATTGCTATGGTATTTGTTTGGCAAGAGTGGAATATGATGTTTAAAATGCAGTTCACAAGAATGAAATATGTTGACACGTATTTTCACGTTCATACAATAAAGTTTACAATGATTGCTCAAAAAAAAATTACAACAATATTGAAAAAGTGGTAAATGAAAGTAATTAAAGAAAAAGAAACAAAAGAGACATGTCAGTTTCAAATAAAGGCATTAAACAAAAGCAGTAAAAGAAAGCAATAAAGTCACATATAGCATGCAATGGTAAAAAGCCTAAAGAATCCCCAGCAGAGTCGCCATGCTGTCGACGCCCCCCTTTTTTACTAAGTTCCCCAAGTTTACATAAGTTATTACAGCTCCAAAAGAAATAAACTGGAATAAAAATACATCAGAAAACCTCAGCTACATCCGAGCAGCCTAATTCAGACTTAATGCCTAATAATATGAGATTGAGTCACTTCCGAGATCCAAATTTCCAAGCCTTCTCTCATCTAGGGTGTTTCAGGGATCCAAGGGATTTCAGGAATCCCAGGTAGGGCATACACCCAAGATATTAATAGAAATTAAGTTGTGCAGTGTGGAAGGGCCAGCCCTTATGTGTCCAAGTTCAGAGGGAGCTCCAGGGTCCCAAGGCAAGGCTCACATAAGAGGGGCAGAACTTAAATTCTAAGAGTTGAGTGTAAGTGCAATAGAAAAGGGTAGGGGGACTACCCAGGCAGGTTGGTGGTCATGCCCAGCCACAATATAGACTGGCACACCCCTGACCAAACCTGTTATCAAGCTTTTAGGGAGTAAAGACCTATTGGAGGTCAAGCCATGGCCTGAACAATAATCAGAAATAGTGGCAGGCAAAGGCTGTTACTCAGGATACACACAATGACGGAATGGGATGGGAAATTGACAAGCATAGGGCCCCAAAGGGTCCAGTTCATGGCCATCGACAATGATTTCAGGCATTGCCACGTTTCTAAACCATAACTTAAAGCATACAAAGGGGATATGAGGTTTTGGGATTCATAAAGTATCAAATACATGACAAACAACTGACAGGATGCACCTGTAAATTAAACATTGAATTACAAGGGAAGGGAAACATGTTACAGCATGCTAGAAAGAAATATTAACCGAGGAAGACATGAACAGAAGTAGGCAAAAATGAAACACATTGTTGTTGGGACATGTAAATTAACTGGGACATACCAGTGGAGAAGCAAAAAGTGCAGAAGAAAGTAGAGTAAACACGGTCCACAACAGCACAAGTAGCAGAAAAAGGGAGAGTTTTAAGTGAGAATGATTTTTTGAACTCAGATTGCTTTTTCTGTTTTTTTTTCAAAGAAAAGGGAGGAGAGTATTTATAGCTTTAAAAACGTGTAGAGAAATAAGGTAACAAGTACAAATCTATCACAAATATGGCATGGTCACAAATCAGAATCAAATTAGTATAAGACTCCCCTTTAATCAGGGGATTCTTATTCAAACGGATGCTAACACGATCCAAATAAGGAAAGGGAGAATAGGCCTTGTAAATAGAATGGTTGTTGCCATAAAAGAAGCAGTAAGGTAATATAATAGGTATTTAAGTCTAAGTTCAGGATTGTACTTATTTTTGGAAAGGGTTTAGTAAGGCCAAATAAAGAAAGAGGATCAATTAACCCTTGACAGGCGAGTAAAAATCAAAATTTCATGAAAGGAAAAGTTTGAAATCAATTACGAGTTTGAAAATCAATCATAGAAGTGACTCAGTATATAAATGAATGCACAAGTAATAATCATGCGAGGCCAACCTAGGGAAAGAGAAAATAGCATACAGTAATAACATAGAGCAAACATTCGAAACATGCTAGTTAGGTCTTAGTGGTTTAGTAATAGAGAAAACGGTTAGGAGCATGCAAAAAGCCGAGTGAAAATCATAGTCGAGTTTGACAGGTAGCAAGAACTCGGAACAAAAAGAAATCACATAAAGGAAAAGAGATGCTGAAGCAAAAGAATCAAATTGAGCAATTTTAAACAGACGATTTGCACAAACAAACGCAAAGAACTTGAATAGGCCCCAAAGAACTAGGGTTTTTGAAATCATTCGAGTTTAGAGGAGATAAGCAGATAAACACACAGACAGTCTCAGAATCAAATAAACCCTAAAAATTAGGGTTTTCACCACTTAAGCAGTAAATCAAACGAGCACTAACATGTAGACTCAGAAACTCAAATAAATCTCGAAAATTAAGGTTTTCAATACCAACTAGTCCTAGAGATGCTAAGCAGATGAATTGAACAGACTCAGAAAACCTAATTTAAAAATCAAAGGTTTTTGAGAAAGGAAATTTGGGGGAAATGCTTTAAACGTCACATATAGCATAGATCTAACACAGATCTAAACGAATAAACGAAAAATAACCTTGAATAGGCTAGGGTTTCTGAGAACCCTAAAGGACGAGAAAAGGTTGGAAAATACGAGATCAGATCTGAGTCGATAAGGTCGGAACCATGCTCAGGAGGCTAAGATATGCCGGAACACGTGCCGGGGATGGCTGAAAACCTTGAATCGACAAAGGTATAGGTGAAGATCCTCGAAGACTGGCCTCGAATCTTCAGGCATCAAGCGTGTGAGAGCAGTAGGAGATGCGTATAGGTCGTCCATGGCTAGAGCAGCCATGGATTCTGGGGGATTTGAGGTCGAAGAGGGGTAGGCGGCGATTAGGGTTTTGAGAGCATTTGAAAGCATTTGAGATAAGAGAGGAATTAGAGGCAGCGTATCTGAGAGAATGGGGTAGGAGCCATCTAGATACTTGACTGGTAGCTGTTATTGTAGGTAAACTCCGCTATAGGCAAGAACTGATCCCACGAACCTCCAAAGTCAATAACACAAGCTCAGAGCATATCCTCCAAAATCTGAATAGTCCGCTCGAACTGACCGTCCGTCTGGGGATGAAATGTTGTGCTTAAATCAACCCGTGTGCCTAACTCTCGTTGCACCCCTCTCTGGAAGTGCGAGGTAAACTGCGTACCCCAATCCGAAATGATGGACACGGCCACACTATGAAGGCGAACAATCTCCCGTATATAGATCTCAGCAAACCCCTCAGAAGAATAGGATTCGGCCACAGGAATGAAATGCGTTGACTTGGTCAGCCTATCAACAATAACCCATATCGCATCGAACTTCTTCCGAGTCAGCGAAAGTCTAGTAACAAAATCCATCGTAATAGGCTCCCACTCGGGAAGTTCAATCCTTTGAAATACACCACCAGGCCTCTGATGCTCGTACTTAACCTGCTGACAATTCAAACAACGAGCCACATATTCTACGATATCCTTCTTCATTCTACGCCACAAGTAATGTTGCCGCAAATCCTGATACATCTTCGTGGTGCCCAGATGAATAGATTACCGGGAACTATGGGCCTCCTCTAAAATTAACTCTCGAAGCCCATCCACATTGGGCACACAAACTCGCCCCTGCAATGTCAAAACTCGATCCACATATAAGGTAACCTACTGGGCACCTCCACGCTACACCGTGTCTCTAAGGACACACATATGGGGATCATCAAACTGTCGGTCATGGACATGCTCCTATAATGAAGAACGAGCGACCGTGCAAGCTAACATACGACTGGGCTCTGAAATATCCATTCTCACAAACTGATTGGCCAAAGCCTGAACATCCAAAGCAAGCAGCCTCTGACTGACCGAAATATAAGCAAGACTACCCATACTGGCTGACTTCCTACTCAAGGCATTGACCACCACGTTGGCCTTCCCCGGATGATATAAAATGGTGATATCATAATCCTTCAACACTCCAACCACCTCCTTTGCCTCAAATTCAACTCCTTTTGCTTGAACAATTACTGAAGACTCTTGTTATCAGTGAACACCTCACACGCCATGACATACAGATAATGCCTCCAAATCTTCAATGCGTGAACTATGGCAGCCAACTCTAAATCATGCACTGGATAGTTCTTCTCATGAATCTTCAACTGCCTTGAAGCATAGGCAATGACCTTGCCATCCTACATCAACAACGCACCAAGCCTAATATGGGAAGCGTCACAATAGACTGTATAAGGCCCTGATCCTGTGGGCAAAACCAATACCGGTGTCGTGGTCAGAGCTATCTTGAGCTTCTGAAAGCTCACCTTAAACTCATCAGAACACCTGAACTGGGCACCCTTCTGTGTCAACCTGGTCATCGGGGCTGAAATAGATGAAAACCCCTCAACGAACCAACGATAGTAGCCTGCCAAGCCCAAGAAACTCCGAATCTCTGTAGCTTATACTGGTCTAGGCCAGCTCTTGACTGCCTCAATCTTCTTCGGGTCCACCTGAATACCCTTTGCTGATGCAACGTGACCCAGAAATGCAACTGAACTCAGCCAGAACTCACACTTAGAGAACTTGGCATATAACCGACTATCCCTCAGAGTCCAAAGAACCACTCTAAGGTGCTGCTCATGCTCCTCTTGGCTGCGGGAGTATATCAAAATATCATCAGTAAAGACTATCACGAACAAGTCCAAATAAGGCCTGAACACTCAGTTCATCAACTCTATAAACGCTGCAGGGGCATTGGTCAACCCAAATGACATGACCAAGAATTGATAATGCCCGTACTGAGTGCGGAAAGCAGTCTTAGGGACATCAGATGCCCTAATCCTCAACTGATGGTAGCCAGATCGCAAGTCACTCTTGGAAAATACCCTGGCACCCTGAAGCTGGTCGAACAAATCATCAATCCTTGGCAGTGGATACTTATTCTTGATCGTTACCTTGTTCAATTGCCAGTAATCAATACACATCCTCATTAACCCATCCTTCTTTTTGACAAACAACACCGGCGCACCCCAAGGAGAGACACTAGGTCTAATGAAACCCTTTTCAAGCAAATCCTGCAACTGTTCCCTCAACTCTTTTAACTCTGGCGGGGCCATGCGATATGGGGGAATAGAAATGGGCTGCGTGCCCGGAACCAGATCAATGCGGAAATCAATATCCCTGTCAGGTGGCATACTCGGCAGGTCTGAAGGAAACACATCAGGGAACTTACAAACAACGGGCACATAATCGATAGAGGGAACCTCAGCACTGGAATCCCAAACATAAGCTAAATAAGCCAAACATCCCTTCTCAACCATACGCTGAGCCTTCACATATGATATAACATTGCGAGTAGAATGACCAGGAGTCCCCCTCCACTCCAAACGAGGCATACCCGGTAAAGCTAAGGTCACAGTCTTGGCATGGCAGTCCAAAATAGCGTGATAGGTTGATAACCAGCCCATCCCCAATATAATATCAAAGTCGACCATATCTAAAAGTAACAGATCTACATGAGTCTCCAGACCTACAATCACCACAACACAAGAGCAATGGACTCGATCGACCACGATGGAATCACCCACCAGCATAGACATATAAACAGGAATACTCAATGCATTACTAGGCATGGTCAAATACGGGCAAAATAGGATGACACATACGAATACGTAGACCCCGGATCGAACAACACTGAAGCTCCTCTATCACAAACTAGAACCTTAACTGTAATGACCGCATCTGAAGCCTCTACCTCGGGCCTATCCTGAAGAGTATAACATCGGGGCTGGGCCCCACTACTCTGATCTACCTCTCTAGGACGGCCTGCTGCTGGCTGGCCTCCACCTTTGGCGGTCTGAGCTCCACCTCTATGACCTCTACCTCCACCTCTAGTACCTCTACCCCCGCCTCTAGCTGGATGGGTGGCCTGTGGAACATCTGGTGCCTGAATGATAGGACGGGGACCCTACTGCTGAGAACTGCTCAAAGCTCGAGGGCAATACCTAGCAATGTGCCTCGTGTCGCCACAAGTAAAACAAGCCCTCGGCGGATGGCCCTGGAAACTCTGAAGCGGTGGAGTATTGATATATGTTGATGGTGCACTGCAAGGCTGCTAATTGGAATAATGCGGCTGAGAACCACGACCACCTGGAGTGCCATGGGAGAACTGAAGAGCTGACTGAAAGGGCCTAGAAGGCTGACCCCTATCATACGAATCTCTGCCTCCTGACGAGGCACCACTGAATCGGCCTGACTGACGGGGTCTCTTGTCTGCTCTATGACCACACCCTATGACAATACCATCTTAATCCTCCGGGCCACATTGGCCGCCTCCTAAAAGGATATCTCGCTCCCAGCCTCTCTAGCCATCTGGAGACGAATAGGCTGAATGAGTCCATCAATAAATCGTCTCACTCTCTCCCTCTTTGTGGGAAGTATAACAAGGGCATGGCGAGCCAAATTAATAAACCTGGTCTCATACTTGATGACTGTCATAGATCCCTAATGGAGACACTCGAACTGCCTCCGATAAGCCTCTCGTTGTGTAATAGGGAGAAACTTCTCCAGAAATAGATGTGTGAACTGCTCCCAGGTCAAGGCTGGAGACCTTGCTGGTCTAGCTAAACAGAAATCCCTCCACAAAGTCTTTGCGTATTCGGATAGGATAAATGCATCAAAATCAACTCCATTGGTCTCAACAATGCCCATGTTCCGAAGAACCTTGTGGCAGCTATATAAGAAATCTTGGGGATCCTCGGAAGAAGTTCTTAGTGAAGATCTTGGTGAACCTATCCAATCTCCACAAAGCATCGGCAGACATGGATGCCCTATCACCGGCCTGGGCTACCATACCCGGCTGAGCTACTCCAACTGGCTGAACTGCTGGAGCCTGAACCTGGGGAGCTACCTGCTCCGGAGTATGAGTAGCAAGAGTCTGGGCCCCTCCTCTAGCCTGAGAGACGGCTGGTGCTACAGGAAGTAAACCCGCTCGGGTGACACTCTCCACAAGACCCACAAATCGGACCCGAGCATCCTGAAAAACTGGGGTAGCAATAAACCCTTCTAGGACCTGAGCTGCGCCCACCGGAACTGCTGGGGCCGAAACCTCCTCCTCAAAATAAACCTGAGGCTCTGGTGCTGCTGCTTGTGGCTGAGCTCTGCCCCTACCTCGGCCTCTAGCACAGCCTTGTCCTTGCCCTCTGCCCCTAGCGGGAGCTGCCTAGGGCTTGGACTACTAATCACTAGATGAGGAAGTGTGTGTTCTCTCCATTTGCGAGAGAAAAAAGTAGAAATTCAATTAGTATTGAGAAACCAAACCGCACGACAAGAAAGAATAAATGTGAAACTTTTCCTAACTCGGTAGCCCCTGGGGGATAAATACAGACGTCTCTATACCGATCCCTCAGACTCTACTAAGCTTGTCCGTGAGTTGTGAGACCTATGTAACCTAAAGCTCTGATACCAACTTGTCACGACCCAGATTTCCCACCTTCGGGAGTCGTGATGGCGCCTACTAATGGGAGCTAGGCAAGCCAAGTTTAGTTACTTTTTTTATTAACAACATGATCCTCTTTAATAATTATCAGTAACAATATAAAAGCAACAGAATTAATTAAGTAAGCGGAAGTCTTAATATTTAAGAAAACTGAATAGAAATGTGGAAAATTCAACATAAGCCTCTACCCAAGACTGGTGTCGCATACTTACGAACTACTAAGAGGACTAAATACAATGTCTGAAAGAAAATGCAACGGTTTGTCTGGAGTACAATGAGATAACAGACTAAAGTAAAGGATAGAGGAGACACCGGGCCTGCGGACGCCTGCAAGGCTACCTCAGTGTCTCGCTGGACTGAAGGCTGGCTCCCGTGCTACTGCTGCTGCTGTCCAGAACCTGGATCTGTGCAAAAGACTATAGAGTGTAGTATCAGCACAATCGACCCCATGTGCTGGTAAGTTCCTGGCCTAACCCCGGCGAGGTAGTGACGAGGGTAGGACCAGACTCCAGATAAACCTGTGAACATATATATACAAGTACAATGGAAAAGCAACAAGAAAGTAACAATTTAAGCTGGGGAAGGGAGCATGCTTCAGGGGCAACAAAAAAAAAATATCAGGAATAATAGAGCGTACATCTACCGTTTAGCTTCTAGCACAAAATAAAGAGTTAAGACAACTTTCATATTCAACTCATCTTGTTGCAAGCGTGCAACCTGATCCCATTTCTCAATATCTCGTGGTAGTACCACCCGCTCCCATTTCAATATCACTCGTGGTAGGCGTACCACCCGATCCCATTTCAATATCACTTGTGGTAGGGGTACCACCCGCTCCCATTTCAATATCACTTGTGGTAGGCATACCACCCGCTCCCATTTCAATATCACTTGTGGTAGGCATACCACCCGCTCCTGTTTCACTATCATTTGTTGTACGCGCACCACCCGCTCCCTTTACTTTCAACATGATACAAAATACAATCCCCGCAAGGGGACAATCAAATCAACAATCTTCTCGGCAAGGTAAATAATAACAACAAGTCAAACATCTCGACAAGGGAGAGTCAGCTATAACCAGTCCTATTCAACTTCTACTTGGCCAACTAATACCAATATCCAGTCACACTTTCATAGGATCAGTCAAGGAGATACAATTATCAAATTTAAGACTCACGGTCATGCTCGACGCCAACACATTGGTACTCGTCACCATGCCCATACATCGTACTCAACACAAAACAAGTAGCAATTATGACTCAAAGCCTAATCCCTCAAGCTAAGGTTAGACCGGACACTTACCTTGATGCTTTGAATTCAACTCAAGTCTCAATTATGGCTTTACCCATTAATTCCGCCACAAATTCACTCGTATCTAATTACAATTTACTTAATTACATTAATAAACACTAAATGAATCAATTTGAATGCATAAAAATAAATTTCCCAAAGTTTTGCCCAAAAATTCCAAAATCGCCCCGGGCCTACGTGGTCAAAACCTGAGGTTCGAACCAAAACCCGGTTACCCATTCCCCCACGAACCCAAATATATGATTTGTTTTGAAATCGGACCTCAAATTGAGGTCCAAATCCCCAATTTTAGAAAAAACCTAGGTTCTACCCAAAATCCCCAATTTCACCCATGAAAATCCTTGATTTCAAGTTGAAAACATGTTAAATGATATTAATGATTGAATGAAATGAGTAAAAATCAACTTACAAATGATTTGGAAGAAGTCTTGTTCTTGGAAAATCGCCTAAGGAGTTCTGTTTTGAGAGTGGGGTGAAAAATGGTTTAAAATTCGACTAATTGTAAAAATATGCAGGCTGCAGATACGGGAATTGCGAATTGGGGTTCGCAATTGCGAACCCCGACCATTTACGGGAATTGCGAGATTTTGTTCGCATTTGCAAACATTGGCCAAAATGGGAGGCTTCGCATTTGCGACCAAAAGTGTCGCATTTGCGAAAAGCCAAGTTCCGCATTTGCGAAACATTTGGTTGCATTTGTGAACACAGCACAATTTCTCCTTCCTTGCATTTGTGATGCCAGGATCGCATTTGCGAGGCCTGCTTCGCAAATGCGAAAATTCAGAACTCAAATGCCAGATTTTCTCTAAGTTCAAAAATGCACTCCGACACATATCCAAAACTCACCCGAGCCCTCAGGGCTCCAAACCAAATATGGACGCAACTTCAAAAATATCCTACGGACTTATTCGTGCAATCACATCACCAACGTAACATCATAAACATCGAATTAAGCCTCAAAATCCATGATTTCTTTCAAATTTTCATAAAATATCAAATTTTCCATTTTAAGTCCAAAACATGTCAAACGACGTCCGTTTTCAACCAAACTTTACAGAAGGTGCTTAAATCATATATAAGACTTGTACCGGGCACCGGAACCAGAATACGGGCCCGATACCATAGTCTTCTAATTAAATTTTATTTCCAATTTCCTTAATCATTTCCAAAAAATAATTTCACACAAAAATTAATTTCTCGGGCTTGGGACCTCGGAATTTGATTCCGGCCACACGCCCATATCCCATATTTTTCTACGGACACTCCGGGACGTCAAATCACAGGTCCGGGTCCATTTACCCAAAATGTTGACCGAAGTTAAATTTACTCATTTTAATATCAAAATTTAGTATTTTTCTCATAGAATTCATATTTAAGCTTTCTGGCTACACGCCTGGACTATGCGCGCAAATCAGGGCAATCCTAAATGAGGTTTTCAAGGCATCGAAAGTACAGAATGGGTAAAAAAAATGGGTGATGACCCTTTGGGTTATCACAATGATTCCCCCTTCATATTTTCAATTGAACTGTGGTGATCCTCATAATTATTTGTTGTTTTTCTGTTATTATTCGATGTCCCCGCAGCATGTTCCCCGCCCAACTTTAGCCGTAATTATCTTCTTTTATTTTTCGCTATATATGATTTAACTGCACATGTTTATTTGATTGTCGGTCATAGCCTCATCACTATTTTGCCGAGGTTAGTTTAGGCACATACCAGCACATGGTGTCGGTTGTGCTGATACTACACTTTGCACCGTGTGCAGATCCCGAAGCAGCAGCATTCGGACCTTAGCTTTGGTGGCTGCCTTCAGTCTAGTTGGAGATTTCGAGGTAGTCCTGTAGGCGTCCGCAGGCTCTGGGGTCTCCCTCTATTCCTTCATCTTGTTTCATATACTATTTCAAAAACAGTGTATTAGCTATCTTTCAGACCCTGTTTGTAGTAAATTTCTAAACTTTCTTGCGTGACACCAGTTCTGGGTAGAGATTTTGCTTAAGATGTTGTATTGGATATTTATTCAAATGTTTTATTGTTTTCTTCCGTTTGATTTAAATTTCCGCTGTTTATAACTGTTAATTCATACTTGTTAAAGAAATTAAAAATGGGAAAAAAGTAAATTGTTCAAACGGTTGACTTGCCTAACTTTCACTAGTAGACACCATCACGATTCCTGAGGGCAAAATTCGGATCGAGACAGTATGTCTTTTACTTATATCTTGAACTTTTTCTGCATTAGAACTTAAAAAAGTTCTTAAACAAGTGATCAATAGATGGAATATTTTTGGGCAAGTTACACATTTGGTCAGTCAGCAAAAGTACTTACGTTCACTAATAAAAAAAAAATATATATATATACTGGTAAGCAACCCCCACTTCCAATCGAGATGTTGTGAGTTCGAGTCTCTCCAAGAGCAAGGAGGGAAGTTCTTGGAAGGAAGGATGTCGGGGGTCTATTTAGAAACAACCTCTCTACCCTAGGGTAGGGGTAAGGTCTGCGTACACACTACCCTCCCCAGACCCCACTATGTGAGATTATACTGGGTTGTTGTTGTTGTTGTTATTGTTAATCGTTCAAATTAGGTCTCATAATCATCATTTGCTCAAAGGGAAACTTTGAAGCAACAATTAAGTTATTTTCGTGTGACTTATAAGTTACATATTTAAACCGTAGAAACAACCAATAATACTTAAGGTAGGTTGTCTATATTGTACACATGGACGAAGCCACCTTTTATAAAAAGTGGTCAATTGACCACCCTTCGTCGAAATATTACGAAAAATTATACTGTGTATATAAGTAAAATATTAGATTTTATTTGTAAATAACATATATGGAACACTTTTGTTTGGAAATTTTTTTTACTTCTTTCAAGTCTGAACATCCTTGGACTTTGGAAAAATTTCTGGTTTCGCCTTGTAATTGCGAGCTTCCCAAACCCTGCGTGAACATGGGAGCTGTCGGTTTTAATCATCATCTGCTCAATATGAAAAAATATTAAAAGTATTTTATCCACTGTACACGTAGAAAGTTACAGCCTCTAACCTAGGCGATGTTTGGTTGGTACTAGACAGCAGTGAAGAAAATAATCTCCACATAAAATTTTAAATTTTAATATGTATGTTGGTTTCACTTTTATAAAACTCTCTATAACCACCAACAATTGTGGTGGGATGTTAAGTACTCCATCTATCCTTAATCGTAGGTTTTGAATTCGAGCTCTGAAAACAAAGTCACGTTTAGCAGGGAGTGTTTCACACCATAAGTAAGGTTTCCAAATATAAATCACAATTAGCCGAGCCACCAAAACACCGGGTGAGATACCAAACAAAAAAAATCTCTGTACAAAATAGATTTAAAATCTTAAAAATAAGACAAATTATTACTAAATAAGTAAATATGATATGATAATATAAAAATTTATATAAGTTAAAATCATTATGAAATCACATGGTAATCAGGGCCGGGTCGACATACTTGGGGGCCCAAAGCGCATTTACAATTAGAGGCCCAATTTTTTTTTATAATAGATTTCTTTAATAATTATTTTTTAATTGATAATATAGCTAACCGATATAATCATTCTTGATACGTTATTAATCTTATATAAGATTTTATCTATTTTTATTTTAAAAAACTTCTTTCCGTTGAGGCAATTGTTAGACATTTAAAAAATAATCAAATCTTTTTATGCAACTAAGTATATCGATTATAGTATTATTTGGTATTTGAATTACTTTTTATTACATTTTTAATTTGAAATATAAGGCTAAGTCATCAATATTAGAGTGAATATTATGCTTTAATGACCGGAATGTAAAAAATGCAAAAGAAAGTTATATCAAGTTTAAGGAAATCCTAAAGATATGTTTGCTTTGCTTGGGAGGACTTTTCCATCCGTTAGCCGTCACATCAAATTCAATGATAAAATTTTACCATAAAATGTTTAAACTTTTTTAAGACAAAAAATAATACTAACATTTCTTTTAAAATTGGGGGCATAACATTTCACAAGCTGTAATTTTCTTTATTTAGTATCGCAAATTGCAGTGAGATTTCAATATTAAATAATTAAAATGTTCATTTCCAGTCGGCAACAAGTAATTTCTTTAGCCATCACTTGTGATCCGAAACCAAAAATTCCATGTAGTTTGCAGAAGAAAAAAGTTACTTAAAAAAAGAATTAGCGACAAATTCTGTAGCTAAACAGTAAAATTCGTCGCTAATCCTATTTAACGACGAATTAGTGAAATATTATCAAAAAATTCTGTTATCTACAAGTGATTTAGCGACGAAGTTCGTAGTTAATTCTAGTTTTTTTACTTAGTTTGATGAAAATGAAGAAGAAAAAAAGTTCTTAATATTACATGACTTGCACTGTTTAATTTTCATTCTTCAAATTCAAATTAATAGAAAGATGTGGATGTCGAGAATTACGATAGAAGGATAGGTAGTCAAGTGTTTTCCTTAGTACCAATAGTAGTAGTATTACTCTTGTATTTTCTTATTCGTAGATTTCTATAACTATTTTCTATTTCTTTCGCTTCAGTTTTCATGTTAGATTACTGGTGTTACTACTTGTTGTTATAGTTTCATTTTTCATCTTTTCTTGAGCCAAAGGTTTATAGAGAACAATCTCTTTACCTTCGAGCGGGGGACGTAGACACATACATTGAAGGGTGGTCAACCGAGCACCCTTCATAAAAAAATTATACTGTTCATATAGAAATTTATATTGTATCTATAAGTTAAAACTATTGTTTATATATGTATATTAAATGTTGAATACTCTTCACGAAATTTCTGATTTCGTCACTTTCAAGATAAGGGTAAAGTCTCCCTACAAACTGCCCCACCAAACTTCATTTATGAGATTACACCAATTTTTTTATTGTTGTAAATTGAAAGTCAACCACATTACTCTACTAGCTAGGGTTGTAATCTCTATATACAAATAACGAGGAAACAACCAATAAATGTATGATATCTCAGTGTTCATGAAAACTAATATATGACAAGAGAGTGGAAATATTAAAAAATAACAATCACTTTGCATTACTCCATTTTCTGTGTAGCAGGTAACAACTACTTGTTAAAAAGATACATGGAAATATTCAAAGTTGATCCAGAAATGGACTTTAATTAATAAGATGATAATTGGTAGATCCAGCTGTTAAGAATTATTAATAACTTTTAGTCTTTGATTATCAATCAGACAAATTGAATTGGTCCTTTAAACAGCTCTTTATCCCCTAGGAATGTTACTATAAATACATTGGCCACTGTATCACTTAAAGGCATCACTTCTCCACATTATTTCCTTTCTTCTACCCCTTCAAAGTTTTTTGGAGATTTCACTAGCCGTATTTGAGAGGCTAGTGCAGGAATTTTCCGGCGAAATGAGACGGTTTCACGGTGGCGGCCCCGCCAAGGGTCGTCGATATTTGCCACAAATCTTAGTGGCATTGGCCATATTGGCGGTTGCTAATGTAGTGTCAGCAGATCCTTATATATATTCTTCTCCACCACCTCCAGCATACGAGTACAAGTCACCACCACCTCCGTCTCCTTCTCCGCCACCACCTTATGTGTATAAATCACCACCTCCCCCATCACCTTCTCCCCCGCCACCATATGTTTATAAATCACCTCCACCTCCTTCTCCATCACCACCTCCACCATATGTGTATAAGTCTCCTCCACCCCCATCACCTGCACCCCCACCGCCTTATGTGTATAAATCACCACCTCCTCCTTCGCCATCTCCCCCGCCCCCATATGTGTACAAATCTCCTCCTCCACCATCACCTTCACCACCACCTCCATATTATTATAAGTCGCCACCTCCACCTTTACCATCACCTCCACCACCATATTATTATAAATCTCCACCGCCACCCTCGTCATCACCACCTCCACCTTACTATTATAAGTCTCCACCGCCACCTTCTCCTTCACCTCCTCCATACTACTATAAATCTCCACCACCTCCTTCGCCTTCACCTCCGCCACATTATTATTACAAGTCTCCGCCTCCTCCATCACAATCACCACCACCACCATACTATTACAAGTCCCCACCACCACCTGCTAAGTCACCTCCTCCCCCATACTACTATAGTTCTCCACCACCATCACTAAAGTCTCCTCCTCCACCATATTATTATTCCTCACCACCACCACCAAAAAAATCACCTCCGCCACCATATCACTATAGTTCCCCACCACCACCAGTTAAGTCTCCTCCTCCACCGTATTACTATTCCTCACCACCACCGCCCAAGAAATCACCTCCTCCGCCATATTACTACTCTTCTCCACCACCACCAAAGAAATCACCACTGCCACCATATCACTACTCTTCCCCATCACCACCAGTAAAGTCACCTCCAACTCCATACTACTACACCTCCCCACCACCACCAAAGAAGTCCTCTCCCCCACCACACTATTATACTTCACCGTCACCACCTACTCATTACTATCATCCGCATCATCATTCGGTGGTAAAGGTTGTCGGAAAGGTCTACTGTTTTAGATGCTATGATTCAAAATACCCAGAAAAGTCTCATGGCAAGAAACACCTGAAAGGTACAGTCTTTATACGATGCCCACTCTCTTTATTTACTTTTAACTTATCATCAAAAATTTATTTAGCTATATATTTTTATTTTTGTTGCTTTATTAATAAAAAGGAATAAGAATAATTAAGTAAAGTTAAAAAAAATAGTTTTTATCCTGTGAGCAGCTCAATTATTTTAGTGTTAATTAATATATTATTTTTTTCACATGAATTAGGTGCTGTTGTTAAGGTAACTTGTAAGACTGGTCACAAGAAAATTGTGAGTTATGGTACCACCAAGATCAATGGCAAATTCAGCATTACTGTTAAAGGATTTGAATATTCTAAATATGGAGCAAAAGCTTGCAAGGCTAAACTACACGATGCTCCAAAAGATTCAAAGTGTGACATTCCTACAAATCTTCATTGGGGAGTAAAGGGCGCTAACCTTAAAGTGAAGTCAAAGAACCATTATGAAGTTGTACTTTATACAAAACCATTTGCTTATGGCTCTAAGACACCTTATGCAAAATGCACAAAACCTAAGCCTACACCTACTCCATACTACTATAAATCTCCTCCGCCTTCATCACTGGCTTATATTTATAAGTCACCACCTCCACCATCACCAACATATGTTTACAAGTCACCACCTCCCCCAACCCCGACATATATTTACAAATCTCCGCCGCCACCAACTAAGTCTTTACCATCTCCTTATTACTACAAGTCTCCACCTCCACCATCACCAAAACCTGCTCCTGTATACTATTATAAATCACCACCACCTCCATCACCATCGCCTCCACCTCCTTACTATTATAAATCTCCTCCACCACCATCACCTTCTCCTCCTCCTTCATATTACTACAAGTCGCCACCACCCCCATCACCATCACCTCCACCACCATACTACTATAAGTCACCACCACCACCATCCCCATCACCACCCCCGCCCTATTATTACAAGTCTCCACCTCCACCATCACCAAAACCTGCACCTGTGTACTATTATAAATCACCACCACCCCCGTCACCATCACCTCCACCTCCTTACTATTACAAATCTCCTCCACCACTATCGCCTTCTCCTCCCCCTCCATATTACTACAAGTCGCCACCACCCGTATCACCATCACCTCCACCACCGTACTACTATAAGTCACCACCACCACCATCCCCATCACCACCCCCACCCTATTATTACAAGTCTCCTCCTCCACCATCTCCATCACCACCCTCGCCCTATTACTATAAGTCTCCTCCTCCACCGGCTCCGTCACCACCCCCTCTCTATTACTACAAGTCTCCTCCACCACCTTTACCATCTCCTCCACCACCGTACTACTATAAATCACCACCACCTCCATCGTCATCACCTCCACCTCCATATTACTACAAGTCTCCACCACCACCATCTCCATCACCACCACCACCCTATTTCTACAAGTCTCCTCCTCCACCATCGCCTTCTCCTCCACCTCCATACTATTACTACTCTCCACCTCTACCAGTAAAGTCTCCTCCTCCTCCCTATTACTATAGCTCACCTCCTCCGTCAGTCAAATCCCCTCCTCCACCAGTATACGTTTATGCTTCTCCGCCACCTCCAATCCACTACTAAGTCTTTCTAAGAGCTCAACCATTCTCCATAATCTATCAAGTGAGTAGCCGTTTGAATTGTTTTTTTTTCATATGAAATCAAGTTTTGATTTTTATTTTCTTTGAATTAAGTTCTAATCTTAGATTTCATTGTTTGTTTTCAGATTTTAATTTGAAAGACAAAATAAATGCTGGATTCTTGAGGAAAAGATTTAAACATCAATGGCACAAAGCAATTAATTTTTGGAACAATATATCAACTTTTCAATTGAATGATTGATTCTTGTTGCACATTGTTCTCTAGTGCATTCACGTTGACAAGGCGACAATAACTTTGATTCTTCACGTATAGAGTTTGTTTTTTCGTAATTTATTGTTGTATTGAGGATGTCCTCGTTTTATTCATTTCCAATATGTTACTGCAAGTTGTTTTCTTGTAATACCTTGGTGTACTTTGTGCACATATCAATATCAATAAGAAGATCAATTTCGTCATATTCTCTGTTTTTTCTTTTTGCTTTTCCTCTCGGTAAACAAATATTAAATAAGTCTTATCCTTATATAAAAAATTAAAAATGAAAATACTAATAATTATTTAAGATCTTAAATAGTTTTAAGGCAAAATAAGTTCAAGACATATATAAGGAATACACGTACCACTTGTGTACTTTTTAGATTTAAGATTTTTTAAAAATAAAGCAGAATTCTTTACATTATTCCTAGGTATGTACAAAGGAAATCGACAAACCGCACCAATAATTTTGATTCTTCATATATAGAGTTTGTTTTTTAGTAATTTATTGTTGTATTGAGGATGTCCTCATTTTATTAATTTCCATTTAGTTATTGCAAGTTGCTTTCTCATAATACCTTGGTGTACTTTGTGCACAAATCAATAAGAAGATCAATTTCGTTATATTCACTGCTTTTCTTTTTGCCTTTCCCCCCGTAAACGTGTTACAAACAAATTGGTCTTATATATCCTTATATATAAATAATATAACGCACCAATTTTTAATAAGATATTATGTACATTAATTGACTATCTTTAATTAAAAAACCTATATATTATTTAGATATTGTTATCTTTTTCTTAAATTTAAGATTTTATATAATTTAATTTTTTTTTAAATAATTAATTTTATTATTTAATTTATATGTATATCGGTAGCAAATTCATTAGCCATTTTAGAAATATTAAATTAGTTGCGCTAATGTGAATGGTTAGAAATATATCTTGGAGCTAATATAATATGAGAGAGTTATATGGTTCTCCACATATTCTAATAAGGTGGGGATTGAATATTAGGTTCTTCGATTAGAAACTTTTTGGTGTAAACATCCTGAGTTTCCAACACTTGTTAGAAACAATTGATATGGAGTAGACTACTGTATTGCCAGTAAAAACTTTTGGATAGTGCTAAGCCTTGGAAGTATAAGACTTTTGGTGACATAATGGGGAAGAAAGAAAAAATTCTAGCAAGGCTTCAAGGAATTAAAAGTCTAGTAATTATACTCATAGTGACTTTTTTCAGACATTAGAATATAATCTAAAGAAGGATTACAATGACTACCTTAAAATAGAGGATGACTACTGGAAAATGAGATCTAGGATAATGTGGCTTAATGAAGGAGATGCTAACGCTAGATTTTTTCACATATCAGCATCAAACAGAAGAAGGAGAAACAAAATAACCTAATTTAAAGATGATTTTGGCTTAACAAACACCACTTGATCATTTCACATGTTTTAAATTACTTTACTGATATTTTTATCACCTCTCATTCTTTTACAAATTAGAATAGTATAGTAACAAGTCATCCTAGTCATCATAAATTAGACCTTACTAATCTAGGCAATCCTCTATTTGATAGTGAAATCAAGAGGGCAATTTTTTTATTTAAATCTTTCTAAGCCCCAGGGCCAGATGGCCACCACCCTTTTTTCTTCCAAAAATATTGGAGCATCATAGGGCAATCTGTCAAGAATCTTGTCATGATATTTTTAAAAATCAAGAAATTCCTAAAGACTCAAACAAAACCTACCTTTGTCATATCTCAAAAATGCCTAATGCCAATAACATCAAGAATTTTAGACCTATTTGCCTTTTGTAATACTATTTACAAAATAATTACCAAAATTCTTGCAAACCATCTCAAACCCTTCCCAGAGAAAAATATTAGTCCTTCCCAGACTAGTTTCATGAAGCATAGAAGAGCCTCAGATAGTTCAATCATTATCTGGAACTAGTTTCCAACCTGAAAATATTAAAAGGTAAACAAGGTCACACGATCTTGAAAAAGGCGTTTGATCGTTTAGAATGATCCTTTGTATACCACACACTTAGATGCTTTAATTTCCCTCCTAAATTCTCTAAGCTTTTACTGAATTGTATTACAACCAACTCTATAGCCATACTAGTTAATGGTTCTATCACAAAATTCTTCGAACCAAAGTCAAGGGATAAGGCAGGGTGATCATATATCTTCTTATATTTTTATGGAAATATTATTTAGGTATATTAATCACCAAGTAGATATTCGTAAAAGAAAGAGCCCAAATTTTTCTCACTTGATTTTTGCAGATGACCTGACATTAATGGCTAAAGCAAATAACAAATCATGCCAAACCATTAAAACAGGTCAAGATTATTTTTGTAAACGGTCAGGACAAAGCATAAGCGCTTCATCAAAAATATTTTTTTTTAAAAACTGCCTGCCTTACATGATCAATGATATTGCACACAGTCTAGGTGCTAAAAAGAGTGAGACTTTTGGTACCTACTTAGGATTTCCAAAATTAAATAAAATTCCAAGACCGGTTGATTATCAATTCATAATTGATAAAATGAAGGCAAAACTAGCTTCTTGAAAAATGAGATTTATTAATATAGCGGGAAGAACTACTCTAGCTCAATCGTGCCTAACTATAATACCAAAACACTTATGCAATATACCCTACTACCAAGGAAAACCCTAAAAAATAATGATAAAGTCCGAAGCGATTTTATATGGGAAACTACCATAGAAAAGAAAAAAAATTTACCTATTAAAATGGTCAAATTTTTGCCAACTAAAATTCTATTAGGGCCTATCCATTCGTAGTGCCGGTGCAAAAAATATGTGTATCTTAGCTAGCCTAGTAGGGAGAACTCTCACTAATGCTACAACTCCCTGGGTAGTACTTATTATCACCTCGTATGGTATTAGTACAACTAAGTCCAAGCAATCCTTCATTTGGAGTGGCATCCTAAAGGGGTGGGAGATTGTAACGACCCAGTCGGTTGTTTTGAGAGTTATAACTCCGATCCCTAATTACTACTTCCCTTGTATCTATTTCCGCTATTATGACTTTTTGGGAGGTTTCATTTTGGTTTTTGGAGTATTTTGGGACACTTAATCCCTAAATGGAGGCTTAAGTCTTAGGATTTAGATTGTAGTCAGAACTATGTGAAGACGACTCCGGAATGGAGTTCTGTCAATTTTTTTAGCTCCATTGGATGATTTTGAACTTAGGTGCATGTCCGGATTGTATTTTAGAGGTCTGTAGCTTATTTAGGCTTCAAATGACGAAAGTTGACTTTTTGAAGATTTTGACCGGTGCTGGAATTTTTTTATATTGGGGCCAGATTCTAATTTTGTAAATTGAAGTAGGTCCATAATATTAAATATGACTTGTGTGCAAAATTTGAGATCATTAGGACGTGATTTGATAGGTTTCGGCATCTGTTGGGAAAGTTGAAGTTTCAAGTTCATTAAGTTTGAATTGGAGAGTGATTTGCATTTTTAGCATTGTTTGATGTGATTTGAGGGATCGACTAGGTTTGTATGGTGGTTTAGGACTTGTTGTAATGTTTGGTTGAGGTCCCAAGGTCCTCAAGTGTGTTTTAGATGCCCAACAGATCGATTTTTGGACTTTGGAGGTTGCTAATGTTTTCTGGTGTCTGAGTTCTGGTTTTCTTATACGCGATCGTGTGGGATGATCCGTGATTGTGTAAGCTAGATGGGCGAGAGGATGGATTTGTTCTTCGCATTCATAGATAGGAGTATGCGAACGTGTGATGGTGTGAGGTAGTGCTTCGTGAACACATAGACAAGGTCGCGTTCGCATAGTGTTAAGTGGACCAAGCTGGGCCACGCGCTTTGCTCATCGCGAACGCATTGGGTTGTTCACGACCACATAAGCATGAGAGTCAGAGCATCACATTCATGTGGATTTTTACGCGTTCGCGTAGAGTTAACTTTTGGTGCAACAAAATTGAGCTTCGCGATCGCGATCGCGATGTTATTTCTGCGATCGCGATTAAGGAATCACTCGGCAGTATTAAACATTTAAAATACGAGGGTTTGGCCATTTTTATTAAACTTGAGTTTGGAAGCTCGGATTGGATGCGATTTTGAGGGATTTTCAGAGATATCAATTGGGTAATGATTCTACACTTTATTGGTTATAACCCACTACTCATTATTTTTAACATTTAATTTCGGATTTGGGAAAATTTTGAGAAAAGTTTTTAGGCCAAATTTTTAGATTTTGTTCGAGAGTTTTGTATCAGATTTGAGTAATTTTGGTACGACTGAACTCGTGAATGAATGGGTATTCATATTTTGCGACTTTTAACCGTTTTTGAGACGTGGGCCAATGGAGGTTTTTTTGGCGATTTTTTCAATTTTTTGCTTTAGCTTTGATTTCATTAGCTAGATTAGTAGTTATATTAATATTATGTAATTGATGTCAGCTAGATTTGGGCAATTTAGAATCAGATATTAATGGAAAGAGCATTGTTACGGATTAATCTGAGCTTGGTTTGAGGTAAATAGCTTGCCTATCCTTATGTGGGGAAACTCCCCTTAGTATTTTGTACTGTTTGATATGTGAGCGTTGTGTATGTGAAGTAACGAGTGCGTACACGGGCTAATTGCTGTAAAACTCCATTTTTCAATAAGTAATAACTTGTTTCTCTTTATTTGAATTACACTAGAATATGTAACTATCCGATTTAGTTTAGAATAACATATCTACGTGTCTTATGGTAGAGTTGACCATGACATACTACATTCATTATATTTCCATCAATGAGGGCCAGCTGCTCTTATCGGCTCTGTACCCATTCTGCGTTGCTGCAGCTTCTTGTATGATTCTTAGAGAAAGGATTTCTACTTCGGTCGGAATAATTGCTTTAGTACTGTAAACCAATAAATAAGGAATTTCCCCAGTAGACGTGCAAACTGTGGTACGATATCCAAGCAAAGAGAATGGCTGCTTCTTGTGCCATTGTTTGTAATTATCTACCATTTTTCTCAATATCTTCTTGATGTACTTGTTGGCAGCTTCTACGGCCTCATTCATTTTTGCGGCCTATATGCTGTGGAATTCGTATGCTTGATCTTGAAAGTTTCACACATAGCCTTCATTAAATCACTGTTAAGATTAGCGGCGTTGTCGGTGATGATTGACTTTGGAAACCTGAACTGATAAACAATGTGATCCCGAACAAAATCTACAATAACCTTCTTGGTTACAACTTTGTAAGATGCAGCTTCAACCCATTTTGTGAAATAGTCTATGGCCACTATGCCCGTTTGAAGCAGCGCGTTTGATCGGACTGATGACATCCATGCCCCAAGCGGAGAAAGGAGGTGCACTTGTTGCATTGAGTTCATTGGGTGGCACTCGTATCATGTCAGCATATATCTGGCATTGGTGACACTTCTGTACATACATAATGTTGTCTGTTTCCATGGTCATCCAAAAATACCCTGCTCTTAGTATTTTCTTGGCTAAGACAAAACCATTCATGTGCGGCCCGCAAGTTCCGCCATGTATCTCCTCGACCAATCTGGATGTTTCCTTGGCATCAACACACCGTAGTAACCCCATGTCAGGAATCCTTCTCTTCCTCTACTTTGAATGAAGTGGTTGGCTAACCTTCGGAGTGTACATTTCTGAGTATGAGTTGCGTGCTTTGGATATTATCCTTTTGCCAAGTATTCTTTGATATTATGGAACCATGGGTTTCCATTACTTTCTTCTTCAACATGAGAACAATAAGCTGGTTGCTTATGAATTCCTATTGGGATAGGATCGATGAAATTCTTGTCTGGGTGTTGTATCATGGAAGATAGAGTGGCCAATGCATCGACGAACTCATTCAAAATCCTTGGAACATATTTGAATTCTATCTTCGAACCTCTTGATAAGTTCTTGCACACAATACAAATATGGTAATATCTTAGTGTTCTTCGTGGCCCATTCTCCTAAAACCTATTGTACTAAAAGGTCGGAATCTCCAATCACCAGCAAATCCTGAATGTTCATGTCAATGGTCAACCTAAGTCCCAAGATGGAAGCCTCATATTCCTCCGTATTGTTGGTACATAGAAGCCTGAGTTTTGTAGATACCAGATAGTGTTGGCCTATTTTCGACACTAAGACATCTCTAATACCCGCTCCTTGGAAGTTTGCAGCTCCATCGAAGAACATCCTCCAACCATCATATGCTTCAGTGATGTCCTATCCCACAAATGATACTTCCTCGTTGGAAAATTGCATTTTCAATGGTCTGTATTCTCCGTCTACAGGATTTTTAGCCAAATGATTTGCCAATTCTTGTCCTTTGACCACCTTCTGAGTTATATAGATGATGACAAACTCACTCAGCAATACCTACCATTTCCCCAACTTTCCGGTAATCATGGGTTTCTAGTAGATGTATTTCAACAGGTCCATTCTTGATATGAGATATGTGGTGTAGGCACAGAAGTAGTGCCTCAACTTTTGAGCTATCCATGTCAAAGTGCAACAGGTGCTCTATAGAAAAGAGAACCACACTTCATAGGGTGTGAATTTCTTACTCAGATAATATATGCATGCTCCTTTCTTCCTGTCTCATCATGTTGTCCTAGAACACAACAAAAAACCTCATCTAGTACGGAAAAATAAAGTAGAAAAGGTCTCCCTGGTTCTGGTGGGAGCAGAAAAGGTGGTTTAGATAAATACTCCTTGATTTTTTCAAAGGCTTGCTGGAATTCTTTAGTCCAACTTGTTGCAACATCTTTCTTCAATATTTTGAAAATCGGTTCACAGATCACAGTTGATTGCGCTATGAAATGGCTGATGTAGTTGAGATTCCCTAAGAAACTCATCATATCTTTCTTGTTCTTCGGAGGTGTCAAGTCCTAGATAGCTTTGGACTTTGATGGGTCCAATTCAATCCCTCGATGGCTGACGATGAATCCTAGCAATTTTTTGGCAGGGACTCCAAAGGCACACTTTGCAGGATTTAATTTCTAATTGTACCTTCGAAGCCGATCAAAGAATTTTCTCAGATCTGCTATATGATCTGTACTTCTTATGGATTTGATGATGACATCATCCACGTAGACCTCTATTTGCTTGTCTATCATGTCATGGAAAATGGTTGTCATAGCTCTTATGTAAGTTGCTCCAGCATTCTTCAAACAGAACGACATCATTTTATAGCAATACATTCCCTATGGTGTGATAAAGGCTATCTTTTTTACATCCTTTTCATCCATCCAGATCTGATGATACCACGCGAAGCAATCCACAAAGGACTGTAGTTCATGCTTGGCATAGTTATTGATCAGTATGTGTATATTAGGCAATGGAAAATCATCTTTGTGACTCGCTCGGTTTAAATCCGGATAATCAACACATACTCTTACCTTCCCATCTTTCTTCAAAACTAACACAATGTTGGCCAACCAAGTCGGTTATTCAACCACTCCGAGAACCTTGGCTTTGATTTGCTTAGTGACTTCCCCTTTTATTTTCACACTCATATCTGGCTTGAATTCTCTGAGTTTCTGTTTTACTAGTGGACACAAAAGATCGGTAGGTAACTTATGAGCCATTATGGATGTGCTCAGACCAGTCATATTATTGTAAGATCATGCAAACAATGCCTCATACTCCTTCAAGAATTAGATGTTCTCTTCCTTCTCTGATGGTGATAGGTGAATGCTTACACGGCTTTCCTTGACTATTTCAGAATCCCCTAAGTTAACCGCCAGGGTTAAACTTAGGCTTTTTTTAAAAAAATTTCACTTCTCTGACAATTTCCTCAGATATTATATCATCTTCCAGATCCTCTGAATCAATATCCTTATGTTGCATTGTCTCATTACATGTCATAGTCATGGGTTCATCAGGATAAGTCATAATAATGCTATAGAGAAAAAACGTAAAGGATAATAATAAATACTAAAATAGCACTGCATTAAATAAATCTTGAAAACATCAAAATAAGTATGGCTCAATGACTCGACTAATTATTTCAAAACAGAATACGTTCAAAACAAACGACTGAAAATGTCTCATATGCTCAAAATTGCTTTAAAAATAAATTATGCTAATTGCCAAGTTACCCAGGAACTCGACGGGCCCGGGATGGTGCAGCAGTCTAGTTCTTGAGAACAACTCCTTTCTCCACGATCTGAATGGTAAGGTTTTCCTCCTCCACCTCCTCAACTATCACACTACAGTCCACGTCTTCATCATCCAGAAATAGCTTCCTTATGCCCGCCAAAGCTTCATCTTCTTCATACCCCACATCATGTCAGCTTGATGAAATGTCTGGGGAAAATGCGGTACCGATTGTTCCACTGAATAACAAGGAACACGCTATGGCGGAGACCAATGCCGGTACTCTTTCCAAGTGTATTCATATCCAAGACAAAAGTTGTACCATGACGCTTCAGTTGTACTAGTTTGGTGATCCCTTGGAGATTTTTGCCGAGACCCTTGCTAGGATCATACCCTGTCCATAGAAATATGATTTCTATCTTGTTTCTCTGCCATTTTTCCTTTTCAATTGGTTTGATGTGCTAAATACGATGGTATGTTTCTCCACCCAGTTTCCTCATATCCTCAATGACTGGAACAATCTGATTGGTATAGATAGGATTACTCCTGTCTCCATGGATGACCACTTCCTGATAATTCCATTCATACTTCACAGCCTGATATAGAGTAGAAGCTATGGCCCCAGTGGCATTTATCCAGGGTCATCCCAATAGTAGATTGTAGGTAGCGGATATATCCAGCGCTTAAAACTCAAAACCAAACCACGTTGGGCCTATCTGTAGCATGAGGTTGATCTCTGATGAGTGGTGATTTTACCGCTCATTCTAGTTTCTTTTCTTTAGTTTTTATGTCTTTTAATTATAATATGAGGGCGTTTATGGTGTGTATTGCTAGATATTCAGGTAAATGATTCCATGAAGAGAGTTGAATGAAATTGAAGTGGAATTAAGCAAAAAAGGATTAAACAATGCAAAACTCTTCAATAATCCCGTATCCGCGGAAGACTGGTCGTGGAAGTGACCTCGCATCTGCGAGGAAATGGTCTGCATCTACAGAACTGAGCCACCTTGCCTGGGATCATGTTTACGAGACAAGAACCTCTTCTGTTATTGCACATCTAAGCTTGAGATTCCGCATCTACGGAGCCAGAAGTTCCTTTCAATTTCCGTATCTACTTTAAGAGATCCGCATCTGCAGAGTTGCACCTGTGAGGACTCTTCTGCAGGTGCAGTCGACGGGCATTAGACCTGGAATGGAATGACATTTCACATTTTCTCAACTCCAAACCCATAAATACATGACCTAGCCTATTGGAAACATATCTTTGGACATTTTTGGGCTGTCTTGGACCTATTTTGAGAGGAGAACACAAGATTTGGAGCTAGGATTATTGCACACACACTTGGGTCTTGAAAATTTGAAGATTTTTATGCTCATTTCTTTATTTCCTTTCTTTTTATTGTATATCTAAGTATGTAGTATTTATTCCAATACTTGAATCTTATTTATGGAAATATTCATGTTTAAAGTGTGGATTAAATATCATGTTGTGCTTATGTATTGAATGATTTTTTATCTTATATGAAGTGAGTTATTGTTATTTTAATTATTCTTATTCTTTTTTCCCTCTAAGATCTTTCAAATGCTTTACATTCATACTTCCTGCTCGTATCACATGCAAGCTTTTACCCAGCCTCTTCACAGTAGTCAGCGAACATATGTTGAGGCTTTAACCCGCGTCTATCAGTACCCTGGCAATGAATTTGTCCTCAAATTGCACTATGATATGTAGTGCTATGTTGTGACTTAGTCTTTCCGGTGACAGATCATCTTCATGAAAGTGATTTTGTCGCTTTCGAATACCTGCCCGACCATGTTGGCCATTTCCCCACTAGTAATGTTGGTGGGTACATAGGCTTCACTCAGTACCTTCATCAAGGCATTCCTGAGTGTCTCGGAGTTTTGCAGCAGTGATAAGATGGATATATGGGAGGAAGTTTTGTTCAAATGATCGACCACAAAGTATTCTCTTGCTTGCACTTTTCTCCAAAGGTCATTGGGGTCGGTCTCGATGACAGGCAGCTTAGATGCAGCTTTTTTGCTTGTTTCTCCCAAATGCTCGAGTGTATAATCCCTACAGGTTCTAGTCATGCCTTGTGTTGTGCATGTTTCTTCCATTTTTGCTTTTCCTTTCCTCCTTGCTTCCTTAACATAATCCCATAGATTTAGCTTGGAAAGATGGAGTAGCTGCTACCATCACAGTGAAGGGCGTGGACACCTCAACTTCAAATGGTGCTGGTGCGGCTACCTCAACCTCGATCAGTGCTTGGTTTTGAACCACAATGGGTGTGATAGTAACTAGAGATGTTTTAGGATCATGCCCCTCCCGAATGAGTCCAATTGACCCTTCTGCATCCTATTCTTTATCGATATCTATCACATTTACTCCCTCACCTCTGTGATCTGGGAGAGGATTGTTAGCAACATTGGGTTCAGTCTCCTTTGCCTTTATGACTTTAGTGTCAATTAATATCTGGCTCTTGTCCTTCAGAGTGCGACATTCATTGTATGACCCTTCATTCTTGAGTGATAGGCACATGCCTTGTTTGGGTTAATCCATTGAGAAGAGTTTTCCATAGCAATATCGGGAATGTGAGTGACATAACCGGCAGCCTTTAGTCACTCGTAGAGTTAGTCAATGGGTTCAGCAATCGGAGCATATTGCTTGATGGTCTACGGTCAAATTTAGTCTTGGTTTTTGATAATTTTTGCGGGCTAGTAGTGGTAAGTGGTAATATACGGGTTGGGTGTTATAAGTGTGGTAAGTGGCAGCAGGTTGCTAGTATCTTGGGGGTGAATACTAGTATGTGGGTGGAGGTGTTTGGTATATGATATGAGACTTCGAACCTTGGGCTACCATTACTGCACCCACTTCTTTCTTCTTGGAGATACCTCCCGACCGCAAAGATTTATTTGTGGCCTAGAGTAATTCAAAATTCGTCACCATTCCACTTTTGATACCTTCTTCTATTCTCCGTCCTGGCTTGATGATGTCAAAGAACTTATGGTTTTCAATAACCATCAACCTTTAATAGTATTGTGAGTCTTGAGCTGTGACGAAGAAGTTATTCATCTGTTCTTCTTCAAGTGCCGGTCTTACCTTCGTAGCTTCAGATCTCCATTGAGTAACATACTCATAGAAGGTTTTCATTGGTTTTTTCTTGAGATTTTGAATGTAGAAAATATCTGGTGCATTTTATGTATTGAACCTGAATCGATCCATAAAATCTGACGCCATGCTCACCCAATAGGCTCTTCATGAACAGCTTCATACGAATTCATTCATCTTTTCCAACTCCTACCAACTTGTCACAATATGTTCTTAGATTCACTTTCAGATTACTAGTTCCATCAAACATTTTGAACTTGGGAGGTTTGTAACCCTCTGGCAGTTCTACATCCGGTTGAATTCATAACTCCTCAAAATTCAAATCCCCAATGCCCTTGCCACTTTCGGCACGCTAAACTTTACCAATAAGGTTTTTGAGTTCCTCCACCATGTTCTTAATGAGCAGGTCCTTCTCGGTGAATTTCGATATGTATAGGGTTTGTTGTGGGGTATGGGGTAATGTTTCCACATATATGGGATTGCTTTGATGGACTAAGGATATCTGGGCATAATGGTGGTTATTGGTTGAGTTTTATGGATTAGGGGTAGGCTGTGGTGCATTCTGAGGAGTGTGGTATATGGTCGTTTGTGGGTATTGAGTTAGATGGTGATGGTGTTGTTGAGGAGTAGGTAACGGTGGGGGGTTTTGGTTCTGAGGAGGTGTGGTGTATTGATGTGGTGCGAGAGGATTTGGTGGTGGGTTTTGATTTTGTGTGCTTTGGGGAGGTGTCGTGTTTTGGGCGTTTGTGTTTTGTTGGTTGATATCGGGGATATTTAGGGTGAGGGAAAGGTTTGCCAAGTTCTGGACCTTCTTATGTTCTCCTTGTAGCTCCAGTATTTTTTGTTCCAGGCGCTGGACCAATTCATTCCGTGCTGGAGTACTCCGACCATCCAAAGTTTCAACATTTTTTGCATTGTCCTTTCTTATACCACTTAAATCGTGCATCTTTCCTTTGTCTTTGCTACTGCCTTTAGGATAACTTGGTAGACGAGAAGGCGGGGGATCCTTGGATCTAGTGTGATATGCGGATGATGCCAGTATTCACGAACCAACCTTGGGGAATGGGAATAATCAAAAGAAAGAAAAACAAAAGGTAATCAAGTTAGTAAGGGATATTGAAAGAATGTTTGCAATGGTAAACATGCTTTGCAAAATAAATTCACGTACTAATTTGTGGGACCTCGTTGTGCCCGAGGAAGGCCTAAGAGATATTGGAGAAATTTGACGCCAATAATTGCGTCATTTCATTAATATGAAAATTATGATGACTCGGCCGGTCGTTTTATCAATTTACGCCCTAATCCCCTATTAACTATTTTTCCCGTGTTTGTTTACGCTATTGTGAGTTGCTGGGAGGATTTATTTGGAGATTCGGAGAGTTTTGGAATACTTAGTCTCTAAATGAGAGCTTAAGTTTTAGAAATTTAACCGTAGTTGGAACAGTGTGAAGACGGACTCGGAATGGAATCTCGATGGTTCTGCTAGCCGCGTAGGATGATTTTGGGTTTAGGAGCGTGTTTGGATTATGTTTTGGAGGTCCGTAGCTAATTTAGGCATGAAATGCTAGAAGTTGAATTTTTAAGGTTTCCAGTTCGATAGTGAGATTTTTATATCCGGGTCGGAATGGAATTCTGGAAGTTGGAGTAGCTCCGTAGTGTTGAATACGGTGTGTGTGCAAAATTTCAAGTCATTCGGATGAGGTTTAATAGACTCTTTGATCGAAAGTGTAATGTGAGAGTTTTTGATATTCTTAGGCTTGAATCTGATGTTAATTGGTTGATTCGATGTTGCTTGAGGTGTTTTGGAGATTTGTATAAGTTTAGATAGTGGCATACTTGTTCGTGCTTTTGGTTGAGGTCCCAGGGACCTCGAAATGATTTCGGGTGGTTAACGGAAAGTTGGAAAGTTGGAGTTGCAGCTGAAGTTATTTGAGTTGCTGTCATAACCGCATCTGCAGTTGAGAGGCTGCAGATGTCCCCGCAGATGCGGAATTAAGCCGCAACAGTGGCCAGATGAGGAAAGGCAAGGAGCTGCAGGTGCGGATGAGTTCACGCACCTACGTGACCGAAGATACAGTGAGCAGGTCGCAAGTGCGTATTTGGGGAACTAATGAGTTTTTGCAGGTGCGGTCGTTCTTCCGCAGAAGCGGGACTGCAGGTGCGGTCCCTTGACCGTAGAAGCGCTTTACTAGGCGAAAAATAGGAATTTAAAGGGTTTAGTTTCAAAAGTTGGAAAATTGATTTGGAGCTCGGGAGAGGGCGATTTTGGGAGGAAATTGAAGAGGAAATCAGTGGGTAACTATTCCTAATCCCTTTCTAGTTGTATTTTTATAATCTAATCTTAGTTTTGTCATTTAATTTCGGGTTGGAGATGAAAATTGGGGGCAAATTGAAAGAAAGTTCGTAGACCTAGATTTCTAGTTTTGATTGGGAATTTGACATTGGATTTGGATAATTTTGGTATGCATGAACTCGTGGGAGTAAAAGGATTATGAAAATATAAATTTTACCCGATTTTGAGAAGTGGGCCTGAGGGGAGTATTGGTTATTGTACCTAATTTCGCGCATTAGCTTAGAATTTATTTGCACAATCAGTTACTTGAAGTGTTATTTATAGTATGCAATTGAATTTAATAGATTTGGGCCATCCAGAGTCGAGTACTCGTGGAAAGAACATGGTTTTGGGTTGATTTTGAGCCGGTTCGAGGTAAGTGGTTTGCCTAACCTTGTGTGGGTAACTTCCCCTTAAGATTTGGTATTATTGATATTTGAAATGCCTTGTACGTGAGGTGACGAGTGAATACTTGTGCTAATTGTTGAAAATCCAATTTTTACTAAGTAATTAAAATTGTGTTTGTCCTTCTGTTATTACTACTTGCAATTTAAGCCTGTTGTTAGCTTAGGGAAGTATGTCTAAGTGACTTAATTGCTTTTTGCTCAAACTGCCTTACCTGAATTCTGTGCAACATGCTAGGCTAGAACTACCTGTTTGCCTTGATATGAAATTGACATTTGCTGAATATTCTTCATGTTGCTGCTGTGTATTTATATTTGGGGCTACGGATGTGGGATTCCGGTAGATCCCCCTTGTCTATCTATTTGGGACTACGAATGTGGGATTCGGGTAGATCCCCCCTTGTCTCTTTATTTGGGACTACAGATGTGGGATTCCGGTAGATCCCCCTGCAAGTTATATGGAATAACGGGACTGCACCCGATAGATTCCCCTAGTACTGGGTATTTATATTTGGGGCTATGGATCGGGATTTCGATAGATCCCCGCGCACTATGAGTTGGACTACGAGACGGTATCCCGGGAGATCTATTGGATATATACATACTTGGACTACCGGACGGTATCCAGGAAGATCCCCGTATATTATCTCTCAGTTGAGTTGTACTCCTTTCCGTGATTATTTTGTCTCTATTATATTTGTTGTTGCTCTTTCGGTTCTCTGTTATTTCTTACTGTTGCATCTAGTTACACTGTCTCATTTTACACTATTATACCTTATAATTCATTTAACCTCAGTAAGGCCCTGACTTTCCTTGTCACTACCCAACCGAGGTTAGGGTTGACACTTACTGAGTACCATTGTGGTGTACTCATGCCCTTTCTGCGCATGTTTTCATGAGCAGATCCAGGTATTTACACTCAGTCTTATCACGCTTGAGGCAAGGCGCTTGTAGAGACTTCGAGGTATATCTACCGCGTTCGCAGACCGGAAAGTCCCTTTCTATTCTCTCTTTAAGTATTAGCCCTTATGTATTTTTCTTTGTTAGACATTCTGGAGTTAGATACTTGTAGACATTCAAAAGCTTGTGATTTCATGAGATTCCGGGTTTTAGGAAATGTTGTTAGTTTCGAGATTTGTATTGTATATGCCGTGCGGCATCTTAAACACTGTTTCACTTTGTTATTTCGGTTTTTAATTACTTCTTTCTACAAACTGTTTATTTTTTAGCCAGCTAGAGGTGGAGGTAGATGTATCCCTAGAGGGGAAGTCCATGCCAGATACTATGCCCTTCCTGCTAGTACGGAGGTTGTTGCCTCCGATTCTGTCATCACAGGTATTGGTTTGTCACAGAGATGCATCGGTTAGATTAGATCCAGGCTCCACTTATTCTTATGTGTCTTCTTATTTGCTATGCATTTGGGTATGCCTTGGGATTCTTTGAGTTCCCCTGTTTATATTTCTACTCTTGTGGGAGATTCTCTTGTTGTGGATCGAGTTTATCAGTCGTATTCGGTTGCTCTTAGTGATTTTGAGACTAGACCTGATTTATTATTGCTTAGCACAGTAGATTTTGATATTATATTGGGCATGGACTGGTTGTTGCCTCATTATGCTATTCTTGATTGTCACGCCAAAACTATGATGCTGGTTATGCCAGGTGTACCACGAGTTGAGTGGAGGGGGATTTAGATCATATTCCCAGTAGAGTTATTTCTTTCCTTAAGGCTCAGCGTATGGTTTAGAAGGGATGTGACACGTATCTAGCTTATGTGAGAGATGGCAGTATTGATACCCCTTCAGTTGATTCAGTCCCAGTAGTACGGGATTTTTCTAATGTGTTTCCAGCTGACCTTCTGGGCATGCCGCCTGATAGAGGTATTGATTTTGGCATTGATCTGTTGCCGGTCACTCATTCCATTTCTATTCTTCTGCATCGTATGGCTCCTCTTGAGTTGAAGGAATTGAAGGATCAGTTACAGGAATTGCTTTATAAGGGTTTTATTAGGCCTAGTGTATCACATTGGGGTGCCCATATCTTGTTTGTAAAGAAGAAGGATGGTTCTATGCGAATGTGCATTGATTATTGCCAGTTGAACAAAGTTACAGTGAAGAACCGTTATCCTTTGCCTCGTATTGATGAATTTTTTGACCAGCTATAGGGTGCACGAGTGTTTTCTAAGATTGACTTGCGTTCACGGTACCATCAGTTGAAGATTCAGGAGGCAGATATCCCGAAGACTGCTTTTAGGACTCGGCATGGTCATTACCAGTTCCTTGTTATGTCATTTGGGTTGACTGATGCCCGAGCAGCCTTTATGCATTTGATGCACAATGTGTTCCGGCCATATCTTGACTCATTCTTCATTGTCTTTATTGATGATATTCTAATATATTCCCGGAGTTGGGAAAATCATGAGCAGCACCTGAGGACTGTGCTTCAGACTTTGAGAGAGAAGAAGTTATATGCTAAGTTCTCGAAATATGAGTTTTGGTTGGATTCCGTGGCATTCTTGGGTCACGTGGTTTATAGTGAGGGGAATAAAGGTGGATCCGAAGAAAGTGGAAGCAGTGCAGAGTTGGCCTAGACCAACCTCAGCTACAGAGATCCGCAGTTTTCTTGGTTTTGCGGGTTATTACAATCGATTTGTTGAGGGGTTTGCATCCATTGCAGCACCTATGACCAGACTGACCCAGAAGGATGCTCCGTTCTAGTGGATGGAAGAGTATGAGGCAAGCTTTCAGAAGCTAAAGACAGCTTTGACTACACCCATAGTTTTGATATTGCCTACAGGTTCGGGGTCCTATACTATCTATTGTGATGCCTCGAGAGTTGGACTTGGAGCGGTATTAATGCAGGATGGTAGGGTGATTGCCTAGGCATCTAGACAGTTTAAGGTACATGAGAAGAATTATCATGTCCATGATCTTGAGTTAGCTGCCTTTGCTCACGCCTTGAAGATCTGATGTCATTATTTGTACGGTATGCCTTGTGAGATTTATACTTATCACTGGAGCTTGCAGCATCTGTTCAAGCAGAAGGATCCAAATTTGCGTCAGAGGAGATGGTTAGAGGTTCTGAAGGAGTATGATATCACTATTTTATACCACCCAGATAAGGCCAATATAGTGGTCGATGCTTTGAGTCGCCGGGCAGAGAGCTTGGGGAGTTTGGCTTATTTACCAGCAGCGAAGAGGCCCATGGTGATTGATATTCAGGCCTTAGCCAGCTAGTTTTTGAGATTGGATCTTTCGAAGCCCAGTCGGGTTCTAGCCTGCATCATCTCTCGGTCTTCATTATTTGATCGTATTCGGGAGCGACAGTTTGATGACCCTCGTTTACTTGTCCTCAAGGACAAGGTTCAGCATGGTGATTCTAGAGATGTGACTATTGGTGATTATGGGGAATTGAGAATGCAAGGTCGAATTTCTGTACTCAATGTTGATGGGCTTCGAGAGTTGATTCTAGAGAAGGCCTATAGTTTGCGGTATTCCCTCCATCCGGGTGCCGTGGAGATGTACCAGGATTTGAGACAGCACTATTGGTGGAGATGGATGAAGAAAGATATAGTTGGGTTTGTAGCTCGGTGCCTCAATTGTCAGCAAGTGAAGTATGAGCACCAGAGATCGGGTGGGTTGCTTCAGCAGATAGAGATTTCGGAGTGGAAGTGGGAGCGGATCACCATGGACTTCGTAGTTGGACTCCCACGTACTTTGAGGAAGTTCGATGCCATTTGGGTTATTGTGGATCGGCTGACCAAGTCCACACATTTCATTCCTGTGTGTACTACCTAATTTTCTGAGCGGTTGGTGGAGATTTATATCCGGGAGATTGTTCGTCTGCATGGTATTCCAGTTTCTATTATTTCAGATAGAGGTGTTAAGTTCACATCACGGTTCTGGAGGGCCTTACAGCATGAGTTGGGTACTCGGGTGGAGTTGAGTACAAAATTTCACCCTCAGACGGACGGACAGTCTGAGCGCACTATTCATATTCTTCAGGATATGCTCCGTGCGTGAGTGATTGAGTTTGGAGGGTCTTGGGATCAGTTCTTTCCATTGGCGGAGTTTGCCTACAATAACAGTTATCAATCCAGCATTCAGATGGCGGCGTATGAGGCTTTATATGGTGGGCGGTGTAGATCTATGGTGGGTTGGTTTGATCCGGATGAGGCTAGATTATTGGGCACAGACTTGGTTCAGGATGCTTTACAGAAGGTTAAGGTGATTCAAGATAGACTCCGTATAACCCAATCCAGACAGAAGAGTTACACATACCGGAAGGTTCGTGATGTTTCCTATATGGTTGGAGAGCGGTTCTGCTTCGGGTGTCGCTTATGAAGGGCGTTATGAGATTTAGGAAGGAAGGGAAGTTGAGTCCGAGGTTTATTGGCCCTTTTGAGATATTGAGGCATGTTGGGGAGGTTGCTTATGAGCTTGGCGTACCTCCCAGCTTGGCAGGAGTTCATCCGGTATTTCATATTTTGATGCTCCGGAGGTATCACAGTGATCCGTCGCACGTGTTGGATTTCAATTCAAACCTGTTGGACAAGGATCTATCTTATGTTGAGGATCCAATGGTGATATTGGACAGGCATGTTCGAAAGTTGAGGTCAAAGAACATCGCATCAGTGAAGGTTCAGTGGTGGGGTTAGCAGGTCGATGAGGCCACTGGGAGACCGAGCAGGATATGCGTAACCGTTACCCTCATCTTTTCACTACTTCAGGTACGTCTCTATACTTGTTTGAGGACGAACGAATGTTTAAGTGTAGGAGGATTTGACGACCCATCCGGTCATTGTATCAATTTATGACCCGATCCCGTATTAACTATTTTCTCCGTGTTTGTTTCTACTATTGTGAGTTGCTGGGAGGATTTATTTGGAGATTCGGAGAGTTTTGGAAAACTTAGTCCCTAAATGAGATCTTAAGTTTTAGAAATTTGACTGTAGTCGGGACAATTTGAAGACGGCCTCGAAATGGAATTCCGATGGTTCTGTTAACTCCGTTGGGTGATTTAAGGTTTAAAAGCATGTTCGGATTGTGTTTTGGAGGTCTGTAGCTGAATTAGACTTGAAATACCGAAAGTTGAATTTTTGAGGTTTTCGGTTCGATGGTGAGATTTTGATATCGATGTCGTAATGGAATTGTAGAAGTTGGAGTAGCTCCGCAGTGTTGAATGTGACGTGTGTGTAAAATTTCAGGTCATTCAGACGAGGTTTGATATATTTTTTGATCGAAAGCGTAATTTGAGAGTTTTTGAAGTTCTTAGGCTTGAATCTGATGTTAATTGGTTGATTCGATGTTTCTTGAGGTGTTTTGGAGATTTATATAAGTTTGGATAGTGGCATACTTGTCTGTGCTTTTGGTTGAGCTCTCGGGGGCCTTGCGATGATTTCGGGTGGTTAACGAATAGTTGGAAATTTAGAGTTGCAGCTGAAGTTATTTGCGCTGCTGTCATAACCGCATCTGCGGTTGAGAGGACGTGGATGTGACTCCCGCAGATGCGGAATTAAGCCGAAGAAGCGGCTAGATGAGGATATGCAAGGAGCCGCAGGTGCGGATAAGTTCACGCACCTCCATGACCGCAGATGCGGTAAGCAGGTCGCAGGTGCGGATTTGGGGAATTAATGATTTTTTACAGGTGCGGTCGTTCTTCCGCAGAAGCGGGACCGCAAGTTCGGTCCTTTGACCACAGAAGCGGGTTTACTGGGCAGAAAATAGGAATTTTGAGGGTTTAGTTTCAAAAGTTGGAAAATTGATTTGGAGCTCGGTAGAGGGCGATTTTGGTAGGAAATTGAAGAGGAAATCAGTGGGTAACGATTCCTAATCCCTTTCTAGTTGTATTCTTACAATCTAATCTTAGTTTTTTCATTTAATTTCAGATTGGAGATGAAAATTGGGGAAAATTTGGAAGAAAGTTCTTAGACCTAGATTTTAATTTTTGATTGGGAATCTGACATTAGATTTGGATAATTTTGGTATGCTTGAACTCCTAGGAGTATGAGAATTCTGAATATATAAATTTTACCCGATTCCGAGACGTGGGTCCGAGGGGAGTTTTTGGTCATTTTAGCTAATTTCGCGTATTAGCTTAGAATTTATTTATAGAATCAGTTACTTGAAGTGTTATTTACAGTATGCAATTGAATTTAATAGATTTGGGCCATCCGGAGTCGAGTACTCATGGCAAGAATGTGGTTTATGGTTGATTTTGAGTCGGCTCGAGGTAAGTGGCTTGCCTAACCTTGTATGGAGGACTTCCCCTTAGGATTTGGTATTATTAATATTTGAAATGCCTTGTACGTGAGATGACGAGTGCGTACTTGTGCTAATTGTTGAAAATTCAATTTTCACTAAATAATTAAAATTGTGTTTCGCCTCCTGTTATTGCTACTTGTAATTTAAGCCTGTTGTTAGCTTAGGGAAGCATGTCTAAGTGACTTAATTGCTTTATTTGCTCAAACTGCCTTACCTGAATTCCGTGCAGCATGCTAGGCTAGAATTACCTATTTTCCTTGATATGAAATTGACATTTGCTGAATATTCTTCATGTTGCTGCTGTGTATTTACCTTTGGGACTACAAATGTGGGATTTCGGTAGATCCCCCTTGTCTATTTATTTAGGACTACGGATGTCGGATTCCAGTAGATCCCCCTTGTCTGTTTATTTGGGACTACGGATGTGGGATTCCGGTAGATCCCCCTGCTCAGTTATATGGAACTGCGAGACTGCACCTGGTAGATTCCCTCAGTACTGGGTATTTATATTTGGGACTACGTATCAAGATTTCGGTAGATCCACACACACTATGAGTTGCACTACGGGACGGTATCCTGGGAGATCCATTGGATATATATATATATATATACACACACACACACACACACACCACACACACTTGGACTACAGGATGGAATCCTGGAAGATCCCTGGTTGTTATCTCTGAGTTGAGTTGTATTCTTTTCCGTGATTATTTTGTCTCTGTTATAGTTGTTGTTGCTCTTTCGGTTCTGTGTTATTTCTTATTGTTGAATCTAGTTATACTGTCTTATTTTACATTGTTATACCTTATAATTCATTTAACCTCAGTAGGGCCCTGACTTTCCTTGTCACTACCCAATCGAGGTTAAGCTTGGCACTTACTGAGTACCACTGTGATGTACTCATACCCTTTCTGCGCATGTTTTCATATGCAGATCCAAGTACTTCCACTCAGTCTTATCATGCTTTAGGCGAGGCGCTTGTAGAGACTCCGAGGTATATCTTCCGCGTCCGCAGATCGGAGAGTCCCTTTCTATTCTCTCTTTAAGTATTAGCCCTTCAGTATTTTTCTTTGTTAGACATTCTGGAGTTAGATACTTGTAGACATTCAAAAGCTTGTGATTTCATGAGATTCCCGGATTTGGAAAATATTGTTAGTTTCGAGAGTTGTATTGTATATGCCAAGAGGCATCTTAAACATTGTTTCACTTTGTTATTTCGGTTTTTAATTACTTCTTTCCGCAAATTGTTTATTTTTCGTATTTTTAGGCTTACCTAGTCATAGAGACTAGGTGCCATCATGATAGTTCACGGAGGGAGAACTGGGGTCGTGACAAAAATGAATCAAATCTTTACTAAAATGATAATATTAGGAATGTTACTAATGGCATTTGCCTAAATCTAAACTAAAGTAGAGAGCAGTAAAACAACATTCCCTTAATCTACTTGGTCCTAGAAGGATCTTCCCCATGCTTGGCTCTGTTGACTCCATTGATCAGATTCCCCAAGTTGCGCATATTCAGTAATAGATAAGCCTTTTCTAGGAGCCCTCCTTCTTTGCCATCCATGTTTTGACAGCCTGAAACCCTATTTCTAATTTTCCCTTCAAGTTCCATCAACCTTTGTTCCAGATATTCCAATTTCTCTGTTGGTTTAGTGGCAATTTCCATCCATTCACTGATTGCTTCCATATCCAATTTGTGTTGCTCTAGAGCCCTAGCTTCAGATGCAAAGACCCTCTTACGTAACCTCCTATACTTGACCAGTGCTTCAGCATCATCATCTATGATCCTATTTTTTAGATTAACTTCAGGCTTGACGTCTCCTACTATGTCATCCACTAGCCACGATAGGTAGAAGTGCGCATCAACGGCATGATACCTATCTGGCTCAATAGTATCCTTTTCCACAATGACCTTCTGATTCCACATGTGCTATGCCTCGAACTTGAACGGAATAACGTCCCCTTTAAAATATGCTTTGTACTGGACCATGTTGGAAACCCGAGGTATAACCTATTTTCTTCCCGCTTATCTCATTACCCTTATAGGAGCATAAGGATAGATTCCCCTTAACCCGATCAATACCAGATGAGTAGTCTCTCTCGACCTGAAGATAAACTCACTGCTAGGAAACCATTCGAACATCCAATGTACCTACTCATCTGTCAGATTGCTGAAGAAACGTACCCAACTCACAACATTTCTAGGTTGAGCAAACCTGTCTGGGATGAATGTCATTTTCTTGGGATGGTGGTAAGCTATATAGTCGTTCAACGGCCGACGCAGAATCACTTGGAGATATTCTCCCCTCTGAAAATGCTCTAACAACCAAACTTGTAGTAACAGATTTAAACCCTTAAAGTGCCCGAATCCCTATTTGCACCGATCTAAAGTGCGGTATATTTCAACTAAGATCATGGGGATAATAGTATAGTTTCTTCCATTAGAGTTCTAGGCGAGTATGGATCCTTCCCCCTTTAATTGGAAATATTAAAAACCCTAAGAAGCAGACAATGAACATATAAATCCGATGGTTCGTCCAATCCAAAGAAGTAATGGAGAATTCCTCATGATGGAGACAATATGACTTACTGTGCCCATAACGCTCATAAAGTAATTCAAATGGGATGTACGACTCTTCAAACTAAGAAATTCATCATTTTTCTTGATACCTAGCGTTTTCAGAAAACCACGAGGGGTGCAATTCTCTAGTACCAATAATCTAGGACTATCATATGGCAGCTTAGAGAAACCTCCTATTTCCTCTAAGAGAGGAGTCATTTCTATGTCACCAAAGCGGAAGATAGCCCTTTTCTCATCCCAAAACATAGTAGCGGCCTAATGAATGTTCTATTTGATCTGATGTCTAATAAAGATGGCAAATTACCAAGGACCCTTCTCACATGATTCTTGCTGTTAGGTGCAAGATTTTTCCACCAATCAAGCAGCACAGGCGGGATGTTTTAGATCATACTGAACCTGGGAACTTCGTGCTTCATTTTCTACAAACATATAGAGTTAGCCCTCTCCCCCTCCAGATTCGACCATTTACACACTAATGATCAACATATTGGCATATTTTCTCCAAGTAATGCACATAACGTGACCGTGTCCATTGGGATTGTAGAAATCCTGTCTGACTTTGGACAAGGCTTATCTTAGCGGGATCACATCGACAACATTCTAACCCGTACTACGTTAAACATGATTCATGTACATTTGATATTTGAGTAAGGTTTCTAGAATGGCCTAGACTAGTACTCTTAAGTGGACCACTTGAGAGGAAAAGGCACAGGACCGTCGACTGCATCGCTGATCTACTAGTCTATAGCAAATAAACATTTTTTATTTAAAAGGGTAATTTTAGAAAAGCGCAGGTACTCATCAAGCATTGCTATGTTGATAGTTGGCATGAGTGAAGTATGATGTTGAGCATGCTTTATGAAGAGATAATAACACATTGCCAAGTATTAGCATGATAAATATGTAAAAGCGGTAAATCTTGTGTTCTTCTCTCAAAATAGGTCCAAGACAGCCCAAAAATGTCCAAAGATGTGTTTCCAATAGGCTAGGTCATGTATTTATGGCTTCTGAGTTGAGAAAATGTGAAATGTCATTCCATCCTAGGTATGATGCCCGTCGACTGCACCTGCAGAAGAATCCTCATAGGTGCAGCTCCGCAGATGCGGATCTCTTAAAGTATATATGGAAATTGAAGGGAACTTCTATCTCCATAGATGCGGACTCTCAAGCGTAGATGTGCAATCACAGAAGCGGTTCTTGTCTCGCAAATGTGATCCTAGGCAAGGTGGCTCAGTTCTGTAGATGCAGACCATTTCCTCGCAGATGCGAGGTCACTTCCGCGACCAGTCTTCCGCAGATGCAGGATTATTGAAGAGTTTTGCATTGTTTAATCCTTTTTTTCTCAATTCCAATTCAATTTCATTCAAATATCTTCATTGAATCATTTTCCTGAATATCTAGCAATACACACCATAAACGCCCTCATATTATAATTAGAAGACATAAAAACTAAAGAAAAGAAACTAGAATGAGCGGTAAAATCACCACTCATCAGAGATCAACCTCATCCTACAGATGGGCCCAACGTGGTTTGGTTTTAAGTTTTAAGTGCTGGATATATCTGCTACGTACAATCTACTATTGGGATAACCCTGGATAAATGCCGCTGGGGACGTAGCTTCTACTCTATATCAGGCTGTGAAGTATGAATGGAATTATCAGGAAGTGGTCATCCATGGAGACAGGAGTAATCCTATCTATACCAATCAGATTGTTCCAGTCATCGAGGACATGAGGAAACTGGGTGGAGAAACATACCATCGTATTGAGTGCGTCAACCCAACTGAAAAGGAAAAATGGCGGAGAAACAAGATAGAAAGAATATTTCTATGGACAGGGTATGATCCTAGCAAGGGTCTCGGCAAAAATCTCCAAGGGATCACCAAACTAATACAGCTGAAGCGTCATGGTACAACTTTTGGGCTTGGGTATGAATACACTTGGAAAGAGTACCAGCATTGGTCTCCGCCATAGCATGGTCCTTGTTATTCACTGGAACAATCGATACCGCATTTTCCCCAGACATTTCATCAAGCTGACATGATGTGGGGTATGAAGAAGATGAAGCTTTGGCGGGCATAAGGAAGCTATTTCTGGATAATGAAGACATGGACTGCAGTGTGATAGTTGAGGAGGTGGAGGAGGAAAACCTTAACATTCATATCATGGAGAAAGGAGTTGTTCTCAAGAACTGGACTGTTATACCATCCCGGTCCCGTCGAGTTCCCGGGAAGCTTGGCAATTAGCATAATTTATTTTAAAGCAATTTTGAGCATATGAGACATTTTCAGTAGTTTGTTTTGAACGTATTCTGTTTTGCAATAATTGCTCGAGTCATTGAGCCATACTTGTTTTGATGTTTTCAAGATTTATTTAATGCATTGCTATTTTAGTATTTATTATTATCCTTTACATTTTTTCTCTATAGCATTATTATTACTTATCCTGATGAACCCATGACTATGACATGTAATGAGACAATGCAACATAAGGATATTGATTCAGAGGATCTGGAAGATGATATAATACCTGAGGAAATTGTCAGAGAAGTGGAAAATTTTGAAAACAAGCCTAAGTTTAACCCTGGCGGTTAACTTAGGGGATTCTGAAATAGTCAAGGAAACCCATATAAGAATTCACCTATCACCATCAGAGAAGGAAGAGAACATCTAATTCTTGAAGGAGTATGAGGCATTGTTTGCATGGTCTTACAATGATATGACCGGTCTGAGCACATCCATAATGGCTCATAAGTTACCTACCGATCTCATGTGTCCACTAGTAAAATAGAAGCTCAAAGAATTCAAGCCAGATATGAGTGTGAAAATAAAAGAGGAAGTCATTAAGCAAATCAAAGCCAAGGTTCTCGGAGTGGTTGAATAACTGACTTGGTTGGCCAACATTGTGTCAGTTTTGAAGAAAGATGGGAAGTTAAGAGTATGTGTCGATTATCGGGATTTAAACCGAGCAACACAGATGATTTTCCATTGCCTAATATACACATACTGATCAACAACTATGCCAAGCATGAACTCCAGTCCTTTATGGATTGCTTCGCGGGGTATCATCAGATCTGGATGGGTGAAGAGGTTGTCAAAAAGATAGCCTTTATCACACCATGGGGAATGTATTGCTATAAAATAATGTCGTTCGGTTTGAAAAATGCTGGAGCGACTTACATGAGAACTATGACAACCATTTTCCACGACATGATACACAAGGAAATAGAGGTCTACGTGGATGATGTCATTATCAAATCCATAAGAAGTACAGATCATATAGCAAATCTGAGAAAATTCTTTGATCAGCTTCGAAGGTACAATCAGAAATTAAATCCTGCAAAGTGTGCCTTTGGAGTCCCTGCCAAAAAAATTGCTAGGATTCATTGTCAGTCGTCGAGGGATTTAATTGGAACCATCAAAGGCCAAAGCTATCTAGGACTTGCCACCTCCGAAGAACAAGAAAGATATGATGAGTTTCTTAGTGCATCTCAACTACATCATCCATTTCATAGCGCAATCAACTGTGATCTGTGAGCCGATTTTCAAAATATTGAAGAAAGATGCTGCAACAAGTTGGACTGAAGAATTCCAAGAAGCCTTTGACAAAATCAAGGAGTATTTTATCTAAACCACTTTTTCTGCTCCCACCAGAACTAGAGAGACCTTTTCTACTTTATTTGTCCATACTAGATGAGGCTTTTGGTTGTGTTCTAGGACAACACGATGAGACAGGAAGAAAGGAGCAGGCCATATATTATCTGAGTAAGAAATTCACACCTATGAAGTGTGGTACTCTTTGCTATAGAGCACCTGTTGCGCTTTGAAATGGATAGCTCAAAAGTTGAGGCACTACTTATGTGCCTACACCACATATCTCATATCAAGAATCGACTTATTAAAATACATCTACCAGAAACCCATGATTACAGGAAAGTTGGGGAAATGGTAGGTATTGCTGAGTGAGTTTGGCATCATCTATATAACTCAGAAGGTGGTCAAAGGGCAAGAATTGGCAGATCATTTGGCTAAAAATCTTGTAGATGGAGAATACAAACCATTGAAAATGCAATTTTCCAATGAGGAAGTATCATTTGTGGGAGAGGACATCACTGAAGCATATGATGGTTGGAGGATGTTCTTCGATGGAGCTGCAAACTTCCAAGGAGTGGGTATCGGAGCTGTCTTAGTGTCAGAAATAGGCCAACACTATCCAGTATCTACAAAACTCAGGTTTCCATGTACTAACAATATGGAGGAATATGAGGCTTGCATCTTGGGACTCAGGTTGGCCATTGACATGAACGTTCAGGATTTGCTGCTGATTGGAGATTCCGACCTTTTAATACAATAGGTTTTAGGAGAATGGGCCACGAAGAACACTAAGATATTACCATATTTGTATTGTGTGCAAGAACTTATCAAGAGGTTCGAAGATAGAATTCAAATATGTTCCGAGGATTTAGAATGAGTTCGCCGATGCATTAGCCACTATATCTTCCATGATACAACACCCAGACAAGAATTTCATCAATCCTATCCCAATAGGAATTCGTAAGGAACCAGCTTATTCTGCTCATGTTGAAGAAGAAAGTGATGGAAACCCATGGTTCCATAATATCAAAGAATACTTGGCAAAAGGATAATATCCGAAGCACGCACTCATACTCAGAAATGTACACTCTGAAGGTTAGACAACCACTTCTTTAAAAGCATAGGATGAGAAGGATTCCTGACATGGGGTTAATACGGTATGTTGATGCCAAGGAAACATCCAGATTGGTCGAGGAGATACATGCCGGAACTTGCGGGCCGCACATGAATGGTTTTGTCTTAGCCAAGAAAATACTAAGAGCAGAGTATTTCTGGATGACCATGGAAACAGACTACATTATGTATGTACAGAAGTGTCACTAATGCCAGATATATGCCGATATGATACTAGTGCCACCCAATGAACTCAATGCAACAAGTGCACCTCCTTTCTCCGCTTGGAGCATGGATGTCATCAGTCCAATCAAATGCGCTGCTTCAAACGGGCATAGATATATTCTGGTGGCCATAGACTATTTCACAAAATGGGTTGAAGCTGCATCTTACAAAGTTGTAACTAAGAAGGTCATTGCAGATTTTGTTCGGGATCGCATTGTTTATCAGTTCAGGGTTCCAAAGTCAATCATCACCGACAACGCCGCTAATCTTAATAGTGATTTAATGAAGGCTATGTGTGAAACTTTCAAGATCAAGCATACAAATTCCACAGCATATAGGCCACAAAAATAAATGAGGCCGTAGAAGCTGCCAACAAGTACATCAAGAAGATATTGAGAAAAATGGAAGATAATTACAAACAATGGCACAAAAAGCTACGATTCTCTTTGCTTGGATATCGTACCACCGTTTGCACGGCAACTGGGGAAACTCCTTATTTATTAGTTTACAGTACTAAAGAAATTATTCTGGCCGAAGTAAAAATCCTTTCTCTAACAATCATACAAGAAGCTGCAGCGACACAGAATGGGTACAGAGCCGATAAGAGCAGCTGGCCCTCACTGATGGAAGTATAATGAATGTAGTATGTCATTGTCAACTCTATCATAAGACACGTAGACATGTTATTCTAAACTAAACCGGATAGTTACATATTCTAGTGTAATTCAAATAAAAAGAAACAAGTTATTACTTAGTGAAAAATGGAGTTTTACAATAATTAGCCCGTGTACGCACTCGTCAGTTCACGTACACAATGCTAATATATCAAACAGTACAAAATTCTAAGGGGAGTTCCCCCACACAAGGATAAGCAAGCTATTTACCTCAAACCAAGCTCAGAATAATCTGTAACAATGCTCTTCCCATGAATATCTGATTTTGAATTGCCCAAATCTAGCCGACATCAATTACATAATATTAATATAACTGCTAATCTAGCTAATGAAATCAAAGCCAAAGCAAGAAATTGGAAAAATTGCCAAAAAAAACCTCCCTTGGCCCACGTCACAAAATCGGGTAAAAGTCGCAAAATATGAATACCCATTCATTCACGAGTTCAGTCGTACCAAAATTACTCAAATCTAATACAAAAATCTCGAACAAAATCTACAAATTTGGCCTAAAAACTTTTCTCAAATTTTTCCCAAATCCGAAATTAAATGTTAAAAATTAATGATTAGTGGGTTATAACCAATCAAGTGTAGAGTCATTAGCAATTAATATCTCTGAAAATCCCTCAAAATCGCATCCAATCCGAGCTTCCAAACTCAAGTTTAATAAAAATGGCCAAACCCTCGTATTTTAAATGTTTAATACTGTCGAGTGCGTACTTAATCGCGATCGCAAAAATAGCATCGTGATCGCGATCGCGAAGCTCAACTTTGTTGCCCCAGAAGTTAACTCTACGCGAACGCGTAAAACTCCACGCGAATTTGATGATCTGACTCTC
>MU721112.1:208878-267198 GCA_026770625.1 Nicotiana glauca | reverse complement strand
ATTATATTAAAATAAAAATAGGTTCAAAGGAACATATCTCTCTAAAAATATCTAATACATGATTAAAATAGAGTAATATGCAACCATTTTTGTATTTTTTCATTTTTATGATGAAAATAAAGTAAAGAAGTCAAAAATAGTTGAAATAGTTATATTAGGCCTAAATTAAATATTTACATGCTAAAAATAGAAAATTTTGGGGAGGGTCAAAAATCACACGTCTACACTTACTAAGGTCATGTAAAATGAGAAGAGTTTATAATACGCAAAAATAACTCAAATCATAAAGATTAGTAAATATATAACAACAATTCTTCCTTTAGATTTTCATCATGAGCGTCCATTTCAATATTTAAGCAATTATGAAGTCTAACCCACAATAAAATGCCAAATAAGTCATGCGCAGATAATCACCGAGGAATGCACGGCCTGATCCAACATAAAAGTAAATTATGCACCGCCGAGGGTCAAACGGCTCGAACCATAGATGCATCTCTTACCCCGCTCGCGAATCACCCGTGCGACGCGGTTAAATAGAAATAAGCTCATTGACAATATATATATATATATATATATAGCCATACATAGAAATGCCAATTATTCTCTTTTAAAGGACCAAACGGGATAAGGGTCATTCTCTAGTCTCATTCTTCTTAATCAAAGAGTTCATACGAATCCAAGTTAATCAAACTGTACTAGAATATCACGTAAAGCATGGTTATAGGTCCTAAACTACCCGGACTTAGCATAATAGTTGCTACGCACAGACTCTCGTCATCTAGTACATACGTAGCCCCCGAAATACAATGACAAATGATTCAATTATTATGGCTATGGGGACAATTCCTTCTTACAAAGTTAGAAAGGAGACTCACCTCACTCAAAAGTGAACTTCCAATATCAAGAACAAGCCCAAGCCCTCAATTCGGAGCCGAACAATCACAAACTAGTTAAATAAAGTAAGAACTAGTCAATAAAGGCTTACAAGGTCGAATTATAACTATTTAAGTAATTTCCCAACCTTTTTTATAAGTTTCCTAAATTCCGACCCCGGGTCCACGTGCCCGAATTTTGAGATTTTTCGAAGAAAGTTATTCTCTATAACCTAAGGATCAATAATATATTATTTCTACTTCATTTCATAGAAAATTTCATAGTTAAATCTTAGATAAATTAAAACCCTAGGTCTACCTCTAACCCTTTGATTTTACTTACTTTTTGGTGTTGAATCTACCTAATGTATGTGTATTTAAACTAAGGATGAGTGGATATTACTTACCTCACAATGCTATGTTAAAATCCTCTCTCTTGAAGCCCCAAAATCTCCCAAGTGTAGAGTAGTCTTGAAAGAAATGGCTTTTGAGTTCGAATTAAATGAATTCACTGCCCAGTGATTTCCGCATATGCGGTCCCGCACCTGCGAAAAGAGGACATCATTTACAGAACTGGGCGAAAATGGCTGGACCGCATCTGCGGTCGAGGGCCCGCTTCTGCAGCTTCTTAACCGAATCAGCGTTTTCCCCTAGCCTGGCCACTGGCCACTTCTGCGAAGGGTGGACCACATCTGTGATCCTACATCTGCAGCCCTAGAACCGCAAATGCGGTTATGATAGAAGCAGCACTCTTTAGCTATTCTCCAACTTTCGCACTTCCCTCGAGCCTCGTTCGTTTGATGCTCGGGCTCCCGATCCCCGCCCGAACATACCAACAAGTTTGAAATCATGAGGCGGACCTACTCGAACCCTCGGGACACTCAAAACAATGCTAAATCTAGGAATCACCCCCTATAACCAAATGAATCAAACTAATGAACTTCAAGTTCTTAATTCTCCTCTAACGGGCCAAAACGCCCTTATACTACTCGGATTGACACTAAATTTTACGGGCAAGTGTTAAATGATATTACGGACCTGTACCAAGCTTCGGAACCAAAATTCGAGCCAAATACCTAGGAAAATCAATGAATACTTAGTTTCTGTAATTCTTTAAAACTTCAATTTAACAATTTTAAATAAAATTTCATTACTCGGGCTAGGGACCTCGGAATTCGATTCCGAACATAGGCCTAGGTCCCATATTTTCCCACGGACCCTCCGGGACCATCAAATCATGAATCCGGGTCCGTTTTCCTAAAATGTTGACCGAATTCAAACTTGGTCTTTTAAGAGAATTCTAAAGAAACAATTGGACATATATCACTCAAAACTCTTCCATTTCCCGAACCAACCGTCCTTGCAAGTTATAAATTAGCTAAAGCAAGTGCGTGAAGTTTTATTTAAGGGAACGAGGTTCAAAAAGGTAAAACGACCAGTCGGGTCGTTACACGACAAATTTCAAGCTTGTATAACAACTTCTCTTATATTGAGATCGGCAATGCCTTGTGAAAAGTTTGTCAAATTATCACTTGAACAAATTTGTTGAACAACGATCATGTTTGAAATAGAACTTTGGTGAAATATGTTTATTTTGTCTCCTTCAATAGTCCTTCTTTCAATTGAGCTATACATGCAGTATCGTCTTCAATGTAATTGGAACCTTGTTGAATATCATAATATGACAGTACCCTCACAGACAATGAACTATGCCCTACAAATAAAACTATATCAAAGATTGATAATATTTGTTAGAGTAAACAAACCTATATCAAAGATTCTTTTTGCAATATAACACTAATTGTATTTCAATATACATAGGAGTAAAAGTATATCTCGCTAGAATATTCACTACAAAAAAATTAAAATTAGCTACGAACGCGTCACTAATCTATCACTAAAACGCTCATAACTAGCAGATTTTTTTGATAATCCATTGCTAATCCGTTGCTAAATGAGAATAGCGACGAAATTTTCTATTTAGCTACAGAATTTGTCTGTCGCTAAAACCTAATTTTTTTAGTAGTGATTATTGTACTTATAGTTCTAGCTAGATACATTAGTGCACCAGTTGCAATAGACACAAAAATAAATCATGCACACCATGATTACTCTAATTCACATAAGGATCTGCTGAAACTTTATATATTTCAGAACAATTTAAATCCTTCAAGGATTTTTATTATACATATATCAAGTTTCTCATGTATTGCCAAATTAAAGCCTGAAAAGGATTTCATCCACTATAGGAGAACTTATCTCCATATAAAATGCTGGAATATTTACGAAAAATCTTGTGCTACAAGTCATCTTTATGTCTATCGACTTGTTTTTTCATTTCACTTTTAGGTGTTGGGACTATCCGTCCAATTTCACATTTTTCAAATGAAGTCAATTTTCGTTGCATATTTTTCATTTGGCCAATCATTTATATGTCCAAATTCCATGACATATTTGAGCTCAAGATCCTCGTCAATATTAATAAAATTGACCTCTACGTTATATCAACAATATCGTCGACGATCATTTTATATCGGCTCCATCATTAATCAATAAATCGAGATCTTAATAGTTTCAGGTACCTGAGCCTCTCCCATGAGGTCTTATAAAGTGTTATGTCGTGGTGCTCTTATAGGGCATTTGTCTCCTTAGTATGACCATCTATATTATTTGATCCTCTTCTTTTTCAAGGAGTTTTATCTTTGGAATCGATTAGTCTATTACGCTTCATGTGTTCCATAGACTATGTCCGTCATGAACTTTATTCTATTTTGAGCATTAGCATATAAAATATAGGATTTAGATTTGGGTCAGAAAATGCGTCTGCCAATATTTTGCAAATGAATTATCACTTGAACTTCAAATTCACATTTTCTTTTACAAGGATCTAGGTGCACTCATAATAATTTATTCCATGTTTTACTTTTTCAGCTGCCCATTTTCTCCTCCTAATGCTGGGATCACCAACACATTTCCCAACATTCTTTGGGAATCCATCTTTATATATATATTGTGGTGGGATAATTAAATCATATAGCACATCCATATTACATTATTTGGTTCCTGATCCTGAACCAATTAAGATAGTGTTTGCAACAAATTATATGTGATACAAAAATAAATTGCAATCACAAAATAAATATGAAGAAATATAATTTTATTGATAAAATAATTGTGGGTACAATCTTATTTCTCCCTAGATTCTTCTCTTCTGATAATCTCCGTAATTAGAGGGCTGAAGCAGCGTATTTCTCGAATGTAAGGATGATGCAGAGCTCCTGGATGTATTTGATCTCCGACTTCTTGAACTATTTCATTGTCAAGAAGTATCCGGCCATATTTTGGTTTCTTTGTGAGTATCACGTGAGTTTATAGGATTGTTGAGACATTTCTTCAAGGGAATATGTATCCCTTTATATAGGTGTGAGTTAGGCTTTAGGGTAGAGTAACCTCCAAGAAACCCTAGTAGACTTCTAATAGAATCCTTGGATTTCTAGAGTCCTGTAGTATCTTTAATTTAGGATTTGGCTTTATCCCTTAAAATTTCGATGTCTACAAATGCCTCCTACTTCAATGTTTGTTGGGGTGTAGGCTTGCCAAACTTTAAGATGAGACTTGAAGTACTCGACAATCGCAACAAATGGTGTTGAAACTTGGAGTTTTTGATTTACAGGAGGAAGAGATGAAGGGCAGAACTGGTCCCACTGGGCATGCCAATTTGTTTGCAACAAATTATATGTGATATAAAAATAAATTGCAATCACAAAATAAATATGAAGAAATATAATTTTATTGATAAAATAATTATGGGTACAATCCTATTTCTCCCTTGATTCTTCTCTCCTGATAATCTCCGTAATTCGAGGGCTGAAGCAGCGTATTTCTCGAATGTAAGGATGATGCAGAGCTCCTGGATGTATTTGATCTCCTACTTCTTGAACTATTTCATTTTCAAGAAGTATTCGGCCATATTTTGGTCTCTTTGTGAGTATCCCGTGAGTTTATGAGATTTTTGAGACACTTCTTCAAGGGAATATGTATCCCTTTATATAGGTGTGAGTTAGGCTTTAGGGTAGAGTAGCCTCCAAGAAACCCTAATAGACTTCTAATAGACTCCTTAGATTTCTAGAGTCCTATAGTATTTTTAATTTAGGATTTGGCTTGATCCCTTAACATTTCGATGTCTACAGATATGGAGAATTTATCATAACTTGTTGGCTAGATGCGTACAAGTGCTGTTGTATATTAAATAATATACATCATACCAAATTTCTATTTGGGAGTTTTATTCGTAACCAATAGTTTAGCTTAATTGAGGCATACAGTTTCTGCTAAACCAACTTCGAATTAAACCAGCATTATCAAGATAAATTATCATAATTTTAAACGTGCTCTAATAATTTGAGCAAGAAACCTTGCAAAAGTCAAACTACAAGTTAATAACAAATGCACAAGTGATCATAGAATAGATGCATCTATTAAAATTATGTAATAGTAAATGGTCAACATGGCAGGTGATTGGGCCCATATATATATATCACCTTCTATTCTGTCACGACCCAATTTAGGGCCATGACCGACGCTAAGGGGTAGGATCCCAAAGCAAGCCTTAAGGGGAATTTTCAGAAAATTTGGCAGAGTTTTCCCTGTTTTAGGACTATCCAAAAATTTACCCTGTCTCAGAATTAACAACATAACCAACCTATATCAATCAAAGTATGTCCTAATCCTCATCAGCTAATAAAACATTTATCCAACCCTATTAATCAATCAATTGTACCACAGGAATACTAAATTCATCTCCAAAATATGATAAGTAAGTCTAATACTAGTTATAGTTCTAAAATAAAGGAATACTCATGACACAAAAAAAAAATTGACTATGGAGCGACTCTAAGAGTTTTAAAGAAAAGAAAATAACAAATGATAAACTCTTCGCTCACGCGAACAAGTGCGGGGCTCATCAGAATTTGTCAAATCGTGTACTCTAATTAAATAAATTTTCGCTCGCATCAACTGATGTCTCTGTCAAAAAAACAATACCCGGGAGTGAGTCGCTAGCTCAGTGAGTAATAATACTTAACCACAACCGTTTTTAGCTGGGACAAGTCAGAAAACATGCTTGTATAATAATCAGAAAATATCATAAAGTAAATGCACTTTTCAAGATCGGTAATAATAATCGGTCTTGTCTATTTTCATGTAAGAAAGAATCATTTGACAATTCAATAACAAACTCTGTAAACATTATCATATCAAATCTTATGTTTGGGAGGTTTCCAAGAAAGGATCATGTAATCGGTATCACTGTGTGGACCTCTTCGTAAAAGGAGTCAAATATAAATGTAGGTCCCTACTCGAGGGAGAACCGTAACAGTATGCTAGTTCTACCTTCCCACTAGCGAGGGTTGTGAGCACGTCATTTTTGCCCTAAGCAAATTATTCCAAAAATTTCAAATAATTGATTTCTTTATTATTTTACAATTTTTGCGAATTTTGTTGAATTTTATGTTAATTGATTGCATAATAACTCATATTAAAAATACAAAATATGCATTTGCATTTAGGAATTTAATTTCATATTTTTAGTATTAATTAGGTATTAATTTATTTTAGAACAAAAATTAAAAATCGCAAAATAGTTTCTTTGCACTTTTAATTGTTGCATTTATCATTTAAATAGAATTTTAAGTAATTTTGGAAGGTAAATAGTTTAATTTCGAATTATATTAGGTTTGTTTTAATTTTTAGCATTTTATAAAATCAGAAAAAATAAATAAATACAAAAATACAAAAATAAAATGCAAAGGCAAAATAAACAAAATACAAGAAAAAAAAAACAACAACAAAAATAGCAAAAAAAGGGGGGTTGCTAAAGTGAGCCCAAACAACAAACAAACCCTTAAAACTCACCCATGCCAGGCCCAATTTAAATACCAAACCCGATCCAAATCCTATGACCATTGAAACGATGTCGTTTCAAATAAGTTAAGGATCAAGAGACCCTGGCCATTCGTTCCCTTCATCTAATGGTCCCTATTATTTCTCCCATGATTGATTAAAATGTCCAAGAGACCATTCTTTTAACCTAGGATTCATCTATTTCATGTCTATATTTCGCCGCCACCACCACCACTAGAAGTCGCCATGTGGCAGTGGTGGGTCTCCAAATCTCACCAAATTCGTACTATGGATTCCTCTCAACCTCGTCGTCTCAAATACACACTCCGTTCACCCCAAGCTACTCCGAAACCCCTCCAGTTTTAGATTCAAAAGGGCGAAACCCTGGCGCCGCCCACTTTTTTCGGTGGCGGCGCCGTAGTTTATCAACTTCAAATTGACATTCTTGAACCCCTTTTGTTCCCCACGTTCTAAAAATCCAGTCCATATCCCTCGAATCCTCATTGAACGTCACAAATATTAAAGTCTAGGGTTCGAGCCCTCGAAGCCAAAATCAAACTGGTCGTATGAGCATCAGGTACATGTTTCTTGAAGGAGAATGAATGACCAGTAAATCTGAGCTTTGGGTCTCAATTTCGAGTCAAGGTGGTGAGTCTTTCTCCTATTTATTTTCCTGTTTGTCTCGACTGCTTTCCTTCTTTTCTTTTCTGGACAAAATAGCCAATTTTTGCTCTTATCCTTTGCTTTCAATTCCACTTAGGATTATTCGAAATTAGTAGTTGTCGTTCAATCAAACTTAGTATCCTAAGTGCTGTTTCGTTTCCTTTATCATGAGCACTGTTTGGTAATTGTTATTCATTAGACTATTAAGTGGTTTTTTTAAAAAAAAAAAACATATTCTTGTGATTTTGGTTTAAGTAAAATGTTTGAATATAGTTTTCTTTTATTCTGTTGATTTGAGCTTGTGTTTGTAGTTTTAACAAATTACTTAATCTTTGTTGAATGCAATTTTAATTCAATAGTATAGATTAATTCCTGAATAATTTGTTAGCTGGATCCTATGTTTGTTTTTATAATTTCTGTTTCCTAGGATTTAATTCGAATACAGCTTATAATTTTGTTCTAGGGGGTATTAATGGTTAAAACAATTAATGATAATTAGTATTAATTAGGATTGGTTATAGCTGATAATGGTGGTTGGGTAAATTGAAACCAAAATCAAAGGATAATGTGTTCGGAGGTCAAGGTTAGGTTTGGTAGCAATTTCAGGGAATCTCAGGGGTAGTTTGGGCATAGAAAAAGGGTAGGTTTATTAGAAATAGTAAATTTCAAAATGAGGTAAGGGTAGTATAGGAATTGTAATGGGTATAGAATCTTCTAGAATGGGCTTTAGTATAGGTTTCAATAAAATAAGTGTAGTTACTTGTAGCACAAGTCAGAAATAGGGGGGTAAAAATAGAAATAAAAGGGGAATTAAAAAGTAAAATAAAAATCTGAAGCCATACCCTAAATTTGCCTATAAATAGGCATTCATTTGCCTTGTCTCACAAGTTTGGAGCCTAAAAATTCCCCCCAAAACTCCTCTTTCAATTTCAGATTTCAATTTAAATTTTAAACCTTCCCAAAGTCCAAAAACATTAGAAAATCAGTAAAAACCCAAAAAAAATCTTACTGTTTTGTTAGAAAACTTAAAATTTCGATTTTTAATTGGTAAATTCTGTTCTTCTAAGTGCCAAAGACTTGAGAGATTCATCAGTTGAATTTTTGAACAAATTCGGAGTTGAATTAATTGGTTTGGTTGATTGATGAGCTGTTGAAATTTTCAGAAGTATCTAAGTGCAATTTCAAGTGATTTTTAAGTTCAAATGAAGTTGAGTTTGGTTGTCCATTGAGTGTTACTTTTCTACACTTTTTCCTGGAATAATTTGCGAGTTTGTTTGGGTCAAGCTGGGTATCATTGCTGTTGGTTTAGCTACTGGTCACTGAAGCTCCACTGACCTCCTGTTTCTTCTTTCCTTAAATCCAGGTATCTATTCGAGACTGTGTTCATATGATTCCATATGAAATGGAAGTGCTGAAGCTGTGTGATTTTCATTGAAGTCTTCAGTTTTGTTTTGATTACTTGTATCACTCTTAATTCTAGGATTCTTCTGTGAAAGCCATTTGTTTTAGTTTATTTGTAGTAGAGTAGATGTACTTAAGACAATTTCAATTGCTTAAAACTTGGACTGCTAAGGTACCTTGAGGCGTGTAGTTAACTGTGAATTCAACGCTCATGGCCTCACAATAGGAGGCACTAACAGGTTGATTTAGTAAGGGCCATTTCATTTAGCAGTAAATTTGTCATTGTTTCTGCTGAAATAAATCAATGCTTGCATTTAAATGAGGTTTTGAATTTGGTTAGTGTAGGACCTTGGAATTGATAAGAGATTAATATTCATCTTTAGGTTCAATCTGGAAGTTCATCGTAGTTAATTGGCGCTATAGTTTGATTAACATCTGCAGTCGAATAAGTCTGTACATCCTTTATTACTACCAATTGGTTAATACACCTAATATAATTCGTAAAACTGCATATATGGTCCAGTTGGGGTATGATATGGTTTTAAAATTGTGAAGAGCATGTTTTACCAATTGAAACGAAAAAAAAATATTTTGTCAATAACTTCATCCTTGCTGCTGTATGGGCTCAACGGTAGCTTTGAGTGTATTTGGGTTGAAATTGTTTAGATTGGGATTCGATCCCAGGCTTGGAAGCATCACAGCTGCTTGAGCCATAGCCTACTCATTGGGCCTGCGCAATTGGGCTGTATCGAAGGCCCATTATGTAGGCTAGTCCATCGTTTGAGTTTGGGCTTCTAGAATTAAGATCTTAATTTACTTTGGAACATTTCAATTCTGAACCCTTACCCGGATTTCNTTGAACCTAGAATAACTTGACTTCATGCCGGATCCCTAGTAGGAGCGCTTATTTGCATCACGTGCATATGACTTAGGGGACTCAACACAGGGGTTGGGTCCGGCTAGGACAGGTAACCAGATATGAAATGACTATCATAGTGCATTTTACGTGTTGCATTTATTTGTCTCGGGCCCGCATGCTGACCAGCTTTTGAACATTGAAAATTTTGTGAAATTGAGAAAAAGAGAACAGAGAGAAATAGCAGTGTAAAGAATTAATTATGTAGTTTTATAAAAACCGATGCCCAAATGCTGTTGAAACTCTGCCAAAAAATAAAAAAATAGAAATGTTTTGTTTTTAATAGTTTGTTTTACTAAAAGCAAAGGAAAAAAAAGAGTCTGTATTTTAGCTTGGAAAAAATAGGTTGTTTTATTTTTGTTGAAAATGAAAAGAAAAAAAAAGGAAGAGGCGTTATTTTGTCTTGTTTTCAAAAATAGAAAAGGAAAATAGTTTGTTTTGCTATGAAAAATAAAAATGAAAAAGAGTCTTGCTTATGAAAGTAGTTTCGTTATGAAATGCCAAAAAATAAAAATGAAGAAAAAAAAGAGTCTTGCTTTTTGCTTATGAAATGCCAAAAATAAAAATGAAAAAAAAAGAGTCTAATTTTAAAGTAGTTCGTTAATTTGCCCGAACTAGGTTGGTTTGATTCTTACCAAGTGTGAGATACATAGGCAACCCTCATCGGGTCCAACCACTGCTTTTGCAAAAATAGCCAAAAAATACCAAAATTTTAATTTTTATCCAATAAGTCGGGTGACGCCATTCTTGTTGGAAAATAAGCCGAATGTCCCCAAAAGGGCGCCGAAAGGTTATTTTTACAAGAACAGCCACCCTGAATCATTTTAAAATGGTTTGTGGGCACATCCTTAAAATCTCCCATCCGGAAGTACTGAAAGGCCGTATTTGCAAAACTGAGTCTTTGTTTTCTTAAAATAAATACTTTTCAAGGATAGCCACTTTTCATTTTTTAAAGTCAAAATAAGTCATTACATCGCAAGTTTTTCTTTAAATAGTCACAGTTGATATTGAAGCCTTCTCAGTCTTGCGCAGGCCTGCGGAGATGCCGAGTGATGCCCCGTGGACCCTAGGATTTGAAGCTTTGATGTACTCCTAGATTAGTCGAGTCTGTAATTTTGGTTTTGAGTTTGTTTTGTACTTTCCTTTTTGAAAAAAGAAAAACAAATAGTCTAGTAATTTTTGTAATCGCAGTTGTTAATTTGAAAATTCTCAAAAAATGTTTTCTTGCATTCAATTTTGCACTTATTTGCAAGAACTACGCTCAGTCTGATTCATGCAGGGCCATGATACATAGGCAATCCACGTAGGATTCGTCCATAACCAAAAGAAAAAGAAAAAAAAAAAAGAAAAGAGGAAAAACCACAAGAAGGCACAAAAAGAAAAGAAAATAGCGGAAAAACAAGAAAGAAAGGAAAGAAAAATCAATATGCTAAATGCCCTAACGCTAAGTGGCTTCATTTTGTCATTCTAGAAAGGTGGTTGTTTTGTGGTTTTAAAAATGGCAATTCCTCATTGCAACACAAGGACAAAAGGCGATGGCAAACAACAATAGAATTGATGTGGTCAGTACCGATACTCGACAGCAGGTAGATGAACGGGATAATGGGTTGAGTGAAGAGGTGCGGATGTTAAGACGACACATGGCAGATATGTATTGAGCCTGGATGACTGGGAAGGTACCACCCCCGCCAACACCAATGTTTCCTATCATACCCACTACCCCAACAATGAATACAGGAAGAGCCCTGGGGATGAGCTTCATATTGGAAATGAAAAGGTCACAGGAAAAATAGGGCAAAATGAAATAGCCATAAAGCCGAAAGAACAATCCTTAATAAACATGCAAGGAATGAGAAGCCATGGTAACATGGCTTGCAACGAACTGTCTGCGTCCTCTGACGTTCGCCTACCTGCAGGATTCAAAGTGCCAAATTTTAACTTGTACGATGGGAGTGGAGATCCGGTAAATCACCTGAGGGTCTATTGCAATGAAATGAAAAGTGTTGGAGATAAAGATGATTTGTTAATGGCATACTTCAGTAAGAGCTTGACTGGGGCAGCTTTAGAATGGAATAATCGTCACGATGTTGACAAATGGCCTATATTGGCTGACATGGCTCGAGGCTTTGTTCAAAATTTTCAGTACAATAAAGACATTGCCCCAAATTGCTCCTCCCTATCTCAGACGGAAAAGAAACCCAAGGAGAGTTTTAAGGATTTTTGGCTCATGTGGAATGAACAGGTTGCTCGGGATGGTCCTGCCATTAACAGAAAAGGTGTTGTTGAGCCCCATCCAAAACAAGGTCCGGTAATTGTTCTTGCCAAACCTGTTCAACCTCAACACCAACCCCAAACCTATCCCCTGAACAACACCTGATCTTTTGTCCAACCATCAGATCATTGCCTCCGCCGACGATAGGGTCCGGTGGTCGTTCTTGCTAAACATTTTCAACCACAATACCGACCCCGTGAACGTCCCCAAACTCTACATAAGCCACCCCATCTACCAACCAACATCCGGCCATTTGTCCCACCACTAGGTCACTCCCTGAAGCAGGCACCAACAACCCAAAACTCTCGTGTGTCTTCACAACACTTTCAAGCATCCAACAATCCTAGAAAACTGAGGCATGGAGGGAAACAAAGTCAAAAGGATAATTTCACGCCCATCGGCGAATCCGACACAATCTTGTTTGAAAAGTTGAAACATTTTGGCCTGATTAGGCCGCTCCTTGGATATACTCCAGACCCAAATGCGAAAGGCTTTGATCCTACTGTTCGATGCATGTACCACTCTAATGTCCAGGGGTGTAGCATTGAAGATTGTTGATCTTTGAAAAGGGAAATAGAAAGAATGATTCAAGAAGAGGTAATTGTGGTCAATGACAATGGCAAGGAGCATGCGATTTATCTTGGGAACTTGTTGATTAAAGTCAATAGTGGTCTTGGCAATATTGATGTGAAACTCAGTGGCTAAGATGCCGGGCGTGGTAATTGGGAAGACACTCCATCTCTCGTTCACCCAGAGTGGAGTTTTGGTGGTTTATTTTGGCCTCATTTCTGATGGTCCGAGTTATTTCAGGGTTGTAATCCGATATTGTCTTGGGAGTCAAACCCTTTTATCTTTCCATTGTGCTTTGTTTATAATAACAGCTTGTTTAGCGCCATCTAGGTTTGTAATTCTAGTCTAGTCTGCTTGTTTTGTTGTTTCAACCCTTTCATCATCAGTCTAATGCAATTCTCTGTTTCCTGCCATTTCTAATCATTTCATTTTTAGTCATTTTACAATTCTTTTCACGCTGATTTTAGTGACATGACATGCACACATAATTCTTGGCCTGGTTTTTTAAAAGTCAGTTTAGTAATGAAACAATGTTGAAGATGTATGGGCACTTGAAAGAAATAAGAACATATTGGAATACTTTGAAGCCTGAATCAAATGAAACTGGGGGAAAATAGAACATAAAGAAAAACTGTGGAAATGCACCATGCCTCATCGGTTTAAAGCCAAAGGCAAGAATGCCCCAAGTCTAAAGGGACCGTTCATGGTACCGAGATTGTTGTCCAATGGTGCTAGGAATCGGCAAATACAGAAGGCAAATAGGTGAATCAATCAAAAGGTGTTTAACTGTGTAGTTTGTACTTGATATGTTTTGAAGATTGGAATGATAAACGCATTTTATTCTACCATCCAAACACTTTATCCTTTGTTATCCCTTTGAGCCTTATTATATTTTCTTTCGTATCCCTCTTTCAGAATCAACAGCAAAACTCAAGAACCTGAGCAGGGAAAGTAAGTGGAGAGACAAAAGAAAAACAGTGGAAAAAGAAAAGAAAAGAAAAGAAAAGAAAAGAAAAGAAAAGAAAAGAAAAGAAAAGAAAAGAAAAGAAAGAGAAGAAAAAGAAAAAAAAAGAGAAAAAAAATAAAGAACAGAAAAGAAAAAGAAAAATAAGATAAGAAAGAAAAAGGAGAAAAGAAAGGAAAAGAAATGAAAAAGAAAAGAAGAATGGAAGGAAGGAAACATCGCAACAACAAATGCAGTCGCCTGAACTACGTTTGACTTGATCCTGAAAGGGTACGTAGGCAGCCTCTCTCTGAGGTTTAGTCATACCAAAGAAAAGTCCAAAGATCCCCAAGAAGGAAATTGGGGCAGACGTTGTGGTTGTTGGGAGAAATCTGATTCCGAAAGTTGTAATTTTGAACCCATGATAAAATTATTTTGAGCCTTTAACACCCTTTCTTTCTAACCCCATCCAAAAGCCTGCATTACGGTCCGAAGAAAGACCTTCTGATCAGTCTTCAAGAAATGCCGAGTCAAGCGAGTAGAGGTGAATCATATCAGGGGCAACACTCCGGTCCAAATGAAGGAAATGAAAATGAGAGAGTCTTATTGGTGAAAACCCCCCACGGGCACCGTAAGGCGACGAAAGCTGAGAGAAATCAAGAATGAGTGAGTTTTATTGGTGAAAACCCTCACGGGCACCATAAGGCGACAGTGAGTTGAGAAAAAATCAAAATGAGAGAGGCTTGATGGTGAAAACCCTTCGGGCACTACAAGTCGACTAAGGATGGTGAATCAGATTGAGCAAGCGGAGCATTGAAGCCCAGTTTCACAACAAAAGGTACAACAAGAGCTGAACATTAGATTTGCTAAACAGAGTAGGCTGTAGGTGCATGTCAAGGTCGCTAGAGTCGGTATCCACATCTGATGGTTTGCTACTCTGTAGGTTGCCTTTTAGGAATCGTCTCTTTCCATTATCCTTTACTCTATTCCTCCCACCTTGTTTTACTTCCTCTTCCTGGGTCGGTTGTTCAAAACAAGTGAGAAATGACTTCAAAATTCTACCACCAAGCTTTCCAATTAAACAAAACAGGATTTGGAGAACACATCAAGGCGTTGACCACAATCAACATATTTTGGGGTTCGTGTGAAATACAAAGGTTTGGTACGTATCAATTCAGGAACAATGCAACAGATGAAGGGCGAGGGTGAACAGATCAAAAGAATTTCCCGTGATAGGATTGACAAAGGGTGGTACACCAGTGATAATCAAGATCTTCCAAGAAGAAATCGAAGTATCATGGCTAGCGAAGGAGCAATAGACCTCAAGGTCAGGGCCGTTGGTTTAAATCAGGAAAGAGAAACATGCGCACTGAAGTTGGTAATAATTGACATGGGGAATACAAAGGCTCGGTACACATCAATTCATGAATAATGCAACAAAGATAGAGGGGGTGGTGAACGGATCAGAGATATTTTCTATGACAAGGGTAACAAAGAAAGTGGTTAGTCAATAAACAAGCAAAATCCTCGATTGGGAATCAGTTATCATGGCAAGTGAAAGAACAATGGACCCCAAGGTCAGAGTTAGTAGGTTTAGTCAAGAAAGAACAACATGCGCAATGAGTGGGTGGCAATTGTCGTGCTTTGAGATTCAAGTGAAAACAAGGGCTTGGTAAATGTCAGGTCATGAGTGAGGCAATAGATAAATGGATGTGGGTTTGAACAAAGAAGAGGTATTTCATGTGATGGGGACAACAGAGAAAGTGGCTAGTCAGTAAACAGGCAAGGTCTTCAAGCGGAAATCAGTTATCATGGGAAGTGAAGGAGCAATCGCCCTCAAAATTCAAGGCCACAAACCAACCACCACATTTTAAACTGATAAAATTTTCTTTGATTGAAACAGGGGCAGAAGTTTGCTTCGGAGAAACCCTCCGTAAGGAAATGCAAGACCCAAAAACAGGTATGACTGGAAACTCTCAGGACCTTCCTGGAAAATAGGACTTAAATTTCAAAACAATCACGAGTAGCATAATTTAGCATAAATGTACCCAAAAGGAATATAAGTTGGTTTCAAAGTTTTCATGTTTAGGATAGGATTCAATTAAGAGTTTTCAGGACCCTCCTGGATAATGGGATGTAGTTTTAAGGTCAGTCTGAATAACAAGATATAGTAGAAGTCGTACCTTTAATATATATAATTTAGATTAAAATTGTCTTTTAACTAGAAGTTGTCAGGACCCTCCTGGATAGTGGGGAGTAGTTAAGACCTCTTTGATAACAATGTAGTGGAAGTAATACCTTTGAAAGATATAACTTAGGTTCGTAATTGTCAGGACCTCCCTGGATAATAGGACTTAGCTTTCAGATTCTTATAATAGTTGGTAAAATAGTTCAGTTTCAAATTCTTATAATAGTTAGTAAAATAATTCAGTTTAACACTCACCCATGTGCCCAGCCATCAAACTGGGGCAGAAAATTTTCTTTGTTTGTTTATTTTGTTGCAGTCAGGAGCCCACCTGGAGAACAAGGGGATACTTTTCAAGTTCAGCAATCAGGAGCCCACCTGGAGAACGAGGGAATACTTTTCAAGCTTTGGCAATAAGGCACCCACCTGGAAAACAAGGGAAGTATAATTAAAATTTTAGCTTTCAATTTTTTAATATTTGATAATATGCTGTTCCCAGCCACCAAACTGGGGCAGAAAAATTTTCTTTATTTGTCTATTTTGTTGCAAGAAGGAGCCCACCTGGAGAACAAGGGAATACTTTTCAAATGCAGCAAGCAGGAGCCCACCTGGAGAACAAGGGAATACTTTTCAAATGCAGCAAGCAGGAGCCCACCTGGAGAACAAGGGAATACTTTTCAAGTGCAGCAATTAGGAGCCCACCTGGAGAACAAGGGAATACATTCCAAATTTAGCAAGCAGGAGCCCACCTGGAGAACAAGGGAAGTACAATTCAAATTTTAGCTTTTAAATATTTGATAACACGATGCTCCCATCCGCCAAACTGGGGCATAAATTTTTTTTTTTTGGATGTCTATTTTGTTGTAAGCAGGAGCCCACCTGGAGAACAAGGGAATACTTTTCAAGCATCGTAAGCAAGATCCCACATGGAGAACAAGGGAATACTTTTCAAGCATCATAAGTAGGAGCCCACCTGAAAAATGGACACATATTTCAAATTGTAGCAGTCGAGCATCAACAAGAGGAATGGCAAAACATCATCAAGGCGACAACAAGAATTTCATTGGAAGAACACAAAATACAAGTTCAAGACAACACTAGATCAAGTTGGAAGACATAGATAGGATCTTTTGTAACTCATAGATCATAGCTTAGGCTAGCTTCTTTTTATCTTGACACAGTATAATAAGGAGGTCAGTGAGTAGTAACTGCAGCAACAACAATAAAATCACAGCTCCTGGTAGTCCCAGCTACCAAACCTTCCCGAACTACACTGACCTGATTCCTGTTTAGCAGGGATATGTAGGCAACCTCTGAAGCAGGGCGCGGTCAACTCTTTCAAAATGCTTCACACGGAATATGCGAACGGGCAAAAATCGCTCATTTTCGCTCACTTGTTTTTGCACGAAAACTCTTCGTGTTTCCGGGCAAAGAGGGGCAGCTGTGAGCACGTGATTTTTGCCCTAAGCAAATTATTCCAAAAATTTCAAATAATTGATTTCTTTATTATTTTTACAATTTTTGCGAATTTTATTGAATTTTGTGTTAATTGATTGCATAATAATTCATATTAAAAATACAAAATATGCATTTGCATTTAGGAATTTCATTTCACATTTTTAGTATTAATTTATTTTATAACAAAAATTAAAAATCGCAAAATAGTTTCTTTGCACTTTTAATTGTTCATTTATCATTTAAATAGAATTTTAAGTAATTTTGGAAGGTAAATAGTTTAATTTCAAATTATATTAGGTTTGTTTTAATTTTTAGCATTTTATAAAATCAGAAAAATAAATAAATACAAAAATACAAAAATAAAATACAAAGGCAAAATAAACAAAATACAAGAAAAAAATAAACAACAATAGAAATAGGAAAAAAAGGGAGGATGCTAAAGTGAGCCCAAACAACAAACAAACCCTTAAAACCCACCCATGCTAGGCCCAATTTAAATACCAAACCCGGTCCAAATCCTATGACCATTGAAACGATGTCGTTTCAAATAAGTTAAGGATCAAGCGATCCTGGCCATTCGTACCCTTCATCTAATGGTCCCTATTCTTTCTCCCATGATTGATTAAAATGTCCAAGAGACCATTCTTTTAACCTAGGATTCATCTGTTTCACGTCTATATTTCGCCGCCGCCACCACCACCGGAAGCCGCCATGCGCCGGTGGTGGGTCTCCAAATCTCACCAAATTCGTACCATGGATTCCTCTCAACCTCGTTGTCTCAAATCCACACTCCGTTCACCCCAAGCTACTCCGAAACCCCTCCAGTTTTAGATTCAAAAGGGCAGAACCCTAGCGCCGCCCACTTTTTTCGGTGGCGGCGCTGTAGTTTATCAACTTCAAATTGACATTCTTGAACACCTTTTGTTCCCCACGTTCTAAAAATCCAGTCCATATCCCTCGAATCCTCATTGAACGTCACAAATATCAAAGTCTAGGGTTCGAGCCCTCGAAGCCAAAATCAAACTGGTGGTACGGGCATCAGGTACACGTTTCTTGAAGGAGAATGAATGACCAGTAAATCTGAGCTTTGGGTCTCAATTTCGAGTCAAGGTGGTGAGTCTTTCTCCTATTTATTTTCCTGTTTGTCTCGACTACTTTCCTTCTTTTCTTTTCTGGACAAGATAGCCAATTTTTGCTCTTATCCTTTGCTTTCAATTCCACTTAGGATTATTCGAAATTAGTAGTCGTCGTTCAATCAAACTGAGTATTCTAAGTGCTGTTTCGTTTCCTTTATCATGAGCACTGTTTGGTAATTGTTATTCATTAGACTATTAAGTGGTTTTTTTTTAAAAAAAAAACATATTCCTGTGATTTTGGTTTAAGTAAAATGTTTGAACATAGTCTTCTTTTATTATGTTGATTTGAGCTTGCGTTAGTAGTTTTAACAAATTAGTTAGTCTTTGTTGAATGCAATTTTAATTCAATAGTATAGATTAATTCCTGAATAATTTGTTAGCTGGATCCTATGTTTGTTCTTATAATTTCTGTTTCCTAGGATTTAATTCGAATACAACTTATAATTTTGTTCTAAGGGGTATTAATGGTTAAAACAGTTAATGATAATTAGTATTAATTAGGATTGGTTATAGCTGATAATGGTGGTTGGGTAAATTGAAACCAAAATTACAGGATAATGAGTTCATGGGTCCAGGTTAGGTTTGGTAGCAATTTCAGGGAATCTCAGGGGTAGTTTGGGCATAGGAAAATGGTAGGTTTATTAGAAATAGTAAATTTCAAAATGAGGTAAGGGTAGTATAGGAATTGTAATGGGTATAGAATTTTCTAGAATGGACTTTAGTATAGGTTTCAATAAAATAAGTGTAGTTACTTGTAGCACAAGTAAAAAATAGGGGGGTAAAAATAGAAATAAAAGGGGGATTAAAGAGTAAAATAAAAATCTGAAGCCATACCCTAAATTTGCTTATAAATAGGCATTCATTTGCCTTGTCTCACAAGTTTGGAGCCTAAAAATTCCCCCCAAAACTCCTCTTTCAATTTCAGATTTCAATTTAAATTTTAAACCTTCCCAAAGTCCAAAAACATTAGAAAAATCAGTAAAAACCCAAAAAACAATCTTACTGTTTTGTTAGAAAACTTAGAATTTCGATTTTTAATTGGTAAATTCTGTTCTTCTAAGTGCCAAAGACTTCAGAGATTCATCAGTTGAATTTTTGAACAAATTCTGAGTTGAATTAATTGGTTTGGTTGATTGATGAGCTGCTGAAATTTTCAGAAGTATCTAAGTGCAATTTCAAGTGATTTTTAAGTTCAAATGAAGTTGAGTTTGGTTGCCTATTGAGTGTTACTTTTCTACACTATTTCCTGGAATAATTTGCGAGTTTGTTTGGGTCAAGCTGGGTATCATTGCTGTTGGTTTAGCTGCTGGTCACTGAAACTCCACTGACCTCATGTTTCTTCTTTGCTTAAATCTAGGTATCTATTCGAGACTGTGTACATATGATTCCTTATGAAATGGAAGTACTGAAGCTGTGTGATTTTCATTGAAGTCTTCAGTTTTTTTTTGATTACTTGTATCACTCTTAGTTCTAGGATTCTTCTGTGAAAGCCATTTGTTTCAGTTTATTTGTAGTAGAGTAGATGTACTTAAGACAATTTCAATTGCTTAAAACTTGGACTGCTAAGTTACCTGGAGGCGTGTAGTTAATTGTGAATTGAACACTCATGGCCTCACAATAGGAGGCACTAACAGGCTGATTTAGTAAGGGCCATTTCATTTAGCAGTAAATTTGTTATTGTTTCTGCTGAAATAAATCAATGCTTGCATTTAAATGAGGTTTTGAATCTGGTTAGTGGAGGACCTTGGAATTGATAAGAGATTAATATTCATCTTTAGGTTCAATCTGGAAGTTCATCGTAGTTAATTGGCGCTATAGTTTGATTAACATCTGCAGTCAAATAAGTGTGTGCATCCTTTATTAGTACCAATTGGTTAATACACCTAATATAATTCGTAAAAATGCATATATGGTCCAGTTGGGGTATGATATGGTTTTAAAATTGTGAAGAGCATGTTTTACCAATTGAAACGAAAAGAAAAAAATATTTTGTCAATAACTTTATCCTTGCTGCTGTATGGGCTCAACGGTAGCTTTGAGACTATTGGGGGTTGAAATTGTTCAGATTGGGATTCGATCCCAGGCTTGGAAGTATCACAGCTGCTTGAGCCATCGCCTACTCATTGGGCCTGCGCAATTGGGCTGCATCGAAGGCCCATTATGCAGGCTAGTCCATCGTTTGAGTTTGGGCTTCTAGAATTAAGATCTTAATTTACTTTGGAACATTTCAATGCATAATTACCTAGGTTCCTCCCTTATAGAGACATATTAAATAAGAAATCATAGCCTACTATAATACTTACTCTTTAGAAATTAATAAAAATGAGATGAGCCTCGCTGAATAAAAACCAAATTGCAGGGCCCTCAATAATTGCTATAAAAAAAATACTTAGCATTCGAACGAACCGTTTAGCGAAATTCACGGTTTGCCCCAAAGATAATAAACGCGTAGTTTCTTTAGGCGCGTATTTTAATAATATTACCTTCTTAAATAAGGGTGCACATTTATGTAACCCAAATCTAAATCTCAACGAAATCTAAATGTGTCAAAAGCCACGGGTGCACTGGTGCAACGTGGTTCGAGATTACATTTTCACGACGTTGCAATTTTTCTTAAAAAATAAATATATAATAAAAGCAGATTATTAAAAGGCACATAGGCTAGAACATGTTTTGAAATTAGATAAAATCAAATACGACAGTTGAGCGACCGTGCTAGAACCACGGAACCCGGGAATGCCTAACACCTTCTCCCTGGTTAACAGAATTCCTTACTCAGATTTTTGGTTCGCAGACTGTTAACAGAGTCAATACTTTCCTAGTTCAGGATTCAATCGGTGACTTGGGACACCATTAATTTCCCAAGTGGTGACTCTGAATCTTAATAATAAATCCCGTTCCGATTGTCCTTTAATTGGAAAAACTCCTTTACTATATCCTTTGCGGGTGTAGTAGCAGTGAAAAAGGAGGTGTGACAAGGGCTATAACTGTAATCGATAATCAGTAATCTGTAAATACAAGGTGCACCAGGTCTAATGAACCCGCTGTTAGCTACAGGATCCTTCAAAGTCTCCTCCCCCTCTTTCTTGTAAATAGTAAATACTCGTACAAAAGTATTTTCAAAATAATAAAGAGCATATCATTCCTTATCCAATCTCGTAATTTTTTTTCGGTAATAGTAATCATGTCTCAAGTAACGGTAAAACATATCTAGTAACAGTGAAAATATTTTGATTAATCGGTAAACATCTCAAGTAAACTATTCGGTATCATATGAAGTAAAGGACTTGTCCCACATGCAATTTCAAAGCATCGGTAATACATTTATTTTTAAAAATCATATATAAACCATGCAGGTTATGAAAACACAAATTATGGCAAGATTACTACTCACAGGACTTGTGACGAATTACCGAATGTGTCACCCCAAGCAATCCGTTCGACTTCTTCACTCATCTAAATTGCGTTAAAATAATTCTATGTATCATTCTTGAACCATCAACATACCAAATCAAAATAACCAGCCCTTATGATTTCTTGTTTGACTTTTTATTTTCCAAATTGGATTTTTTCAACCCGAGAGTACTTCTATGCCTTAATCACGTTCCTTATGTCATATATGAATTTCTTAGCCTAAAGTAAAGTTTATGTATAAGGAAATACCAAACTGCTTTTAAAACTTCTAAAGCTCGTTTGAGTTAATAACTATACCATGTCCTTATAGAAGTAGCTTTTCTGTCAAGAGATTTTCATTTAAACAGATCCATACACTACCGATTTCAACCTTTCATAAAATATTTTCATTCAATTTTTAACACTACATGATATCCAAGTCTAAACTAAATAGAATCGCTGCCAATAATAGTTTTATTATGATTATTATACAACATTCACTACCCAATAAATTTTTCTGTAAACCAGAGAATGAGGGCAAGCAAACCTGTAGAGAAGAACTGATACTGCTCGAGCTGAAAGAAACTTTTTAAAACTGTAAGATTATTCCCTGCTTCTCTATATCACACCGAAATTGCATACCCAAACGTTACTCCCTCTTTCTCTTCAACGTCAATATTTCAGTTGGTGTATTTGAGACTTTATGTATGATTTGGTAATTGCTTCTATTTCTACGAGAAGCTCTTCGCCTCTTTCTCCTTCCTCTAAATCCTTCTTTTCTTGTCGTTCATCTCTTCTAGAGCTTTTGACCATTCTTTTAATCAATTAGGTTTTTCCCTTTCTTTTTCTTTCTTTTCTTATTCTTTTTTTTTATATATAAAAATGTTTAAGTTAGGATTAAAAGACCAATATACCCTAACTTTAATATGAGGTATTACATATTCGTTCCAGAAATCAAGAGATTCAATCCCATCCTTAACTGGTATATCCTGAGAATAAGCAGCACAAGAGAATTTTTGAAGAATCTCTATTTCTTCAATATATGCTAATGTGAATTCTCAAGTAATTTTTGCATCATTATTGAATTGGGATGGCCAACCGGTCATGCCAACTAATCTTTGTTTCAGTAAACCTCTAGTTTACTTGTTGCATCTGATTTTATCATCATGCTTATACATGCGTAATACAAATAGAAGAAAAATCGGGTAACCTTTAATATTTAACCGGTATGTTATATTAATACGAAGATAATCAATCTTTCTTTCATTTATAGTCTCAATGTGCCAACCACTTTGGCTAATACATTTGAAACTCAAAAAGTTTCTTTTGAGACTTACTACAATATCAATGTCAAGAACAATATTATTCATCCGGATAGTGACCAATTAGTTCTTCCGGAGCTCTTAATTAATTTTGTACTATAAAATATTTTATTACACCATCCATATAGTGAATGTCTTTTTTACGAAGAAAATCATACCATAATAATTGTCATGGTCAAAATCATCATAAGCAAAATTATTTCTTGCTTTAATAAGTTTTTGTATGGCATGACAAAATATTTTTGGTGTACCATATGTAAACGACCAATGACATTCATGTAACTACATAGTAATGTTCATTATCTTTCTTTCTCTCAAATCTCCCGTAGAGGTGAGTTGTAGTATTTATTCAATCATACATAAGCACATTCTTATGCATAATTTTTATCACATATATTTACATATTTACTTTCAGGAATGAGTCGGCATTTATAATGTTATCGCAAGTCGCATTTTCAAAAATGGATTATAATCGTCTGAACGTACCTCATATTTATAGATCATATTGCTACGTATTTCCTTCACCTTTGAAGGATTATTGTGAGAACTCTTATTGTTCTTTCTCCTTTTTATGATTACCATAATGAAGACTATTATTATTTTATCTTTCGCACGTCGACGTTCATTTGTCAACCACTTGTCTTCATTTAGACGTATTACGAATCGCTATCACATTCACTTCAAGAATGGAGCAAATCAAGTGGGTCAAGCTTCATGCTTTTTCATAAAAAATACATTATTTTTCTTTTGTCATCATTATATTATCAATATGGTGCATTGGACTCAAGCCTATTGTCTTACCCATATTACAGTATGTTAGGTCATAATGAGTTGGGATCAAATCCAATTCTTATAATCACGACGCACCGGAACTCACACCCGATGCCTTACCTTTATGGTGCAGTGAACTTGAATCCATCGTCTTACCCTCAAGCCATAGTCTATATGGACATTCTCCATTTAGTCAGCTTATTTTCCTGTAAAAAATTATTTGTATTATCATGTAATATAAACTAGACCAAGCCAACCTCAAAATAATTTAAAATAAGAATGCATAAATTCACTCCCTATAAGCTAGGTGAACTTAATCTAAGGAACTTGCTACGTTACCAAGGGAATTAAGATAAAATATGCAACGATATGATATATTAATGCATCTTCAAGATATTTCAATGGCTCACGGGAACACTTTGGAAAAGTTGCAAACTTTGCCTAGCTCGCTGGCCTTGATGCAATGAGGAGAACTGTGATCATTGTAAAAGTCTTTAGGAAGGAGATACTATCCGATTGAAATAGATATCTCAATTGTTTAGATACTCGTGCTGTTAACGTGTTAAGAAACTAAGCTCAAAGTAACAATATGAAACAAGCAAATAGACAAGAATGTAGAGAGAAAGAGAGGAGCATTTCTTATGTCTTCCATGTATTCAAGTGTCTACAATGTGATGCCCAAACCCTCTATTTATAGGATGATATTTAGGTAATACAAAGGGATGTCATGAACATGATATTAACTATTGTGATCATGGGGAAGATCATGGAGGGAGTTATGGAGGTTTAGGAGTTACAACAATAATTGTAAGAACTAACGGAGGTTAATGGAGAAGAGTAATGGTAGTAACTTCCTTAGAAGTTATAGACATCCACTATATAATATAATATTTCATAACATTTATTAATTTATTGAAATATAAAGAGGTTCTAGCATAGAATACAAGAAGACAATAATAAAAGAGGTTCGATTGAAAATACGTATTAGTCACGTCTAGAGCCCGTAATAGTCATTAAGGGTGTGTGTCACGACCCATTTCAAAATAGGTCATGAAGGCGCCCAACACCGTTGCTGGGCAAGCCAAGTGCGGAAAACATTTCTAACTTCTTATATTAAATTTTATTAGACTTTAAGTGAGATGAATACTCCAGTTAGATTCAAACCAAAAGTGATAGGTGAAGTGAGTAACATAATAATACAACCCAAAAGTAAGTCTACTAACGCGTGTGTGCCAAGACCCGGTGTCACAAGTACGGGCATCTAGTAGAATATACAAAAGAATCTCTCTATCCTACTGTCTGAGATAAAGAAAGACATCAAAAGTAAAGGAAGACTCCATCCGGCTGCTGAGCGACGTAGGAAGGAAGCAGCTTACCGTGGAAGTCTCTGCTACAAACTCAAGGGCACAAACCAGACCGATAACCAGATGTATCAACTTCAGAACCTGTACAATTAAGTACAGAAGTGTAGTATGAGTACATAAATAATATGTACCCAGTAAGTGTCCCGTATAATCTCGAAGAAGTAGAGATGAGAGGTCGACGTTGATACTTACTAGGGTCAAGATAATATAGTATTAATGTGCTATGCTAAGCATGAAAGTCTCCAATATTTAACAGGTTATAATGAAAAGCAATACTCAGGTTCTTGACCTTATTTCGGTTTCCATTTACTTTTTTCAATTTCTAAGCAATTAGGCATGTTATGTCTAGGCATCAACATATATATATATATACATGCGCAATCATGCCGAGGTCAAGGGCCCGCTCCAATAGAAAATAAACTGTGCACTATCGAGGGTCAAACGGCACGAACCATAGACGCATCTATTTTCACCGAGGCGATCGGCCCGCTCCATAAATATCAAGAATGCACACAAAGGCTCATGTATATACAAGGAAACTCTTACAAAGTTCAACAAATTCATGTGTTCACTTTTTTATTTCTCTCAAGTCTCTAGCATATTATAAATGATCATATTGACAGTATAAATAGAAGAAAACTCCAAATTAGGCATGATGTGAGTCCTAAACTACCCAAGAAATTAATATCATAGTAACTACGCACGGACTCTCGTCACCAAATACATACGTAGCCCCCGCATTTAGTAGCAAATTTTCATTTATTATACAAACGGGGACAATTCCCTCTTACAAGGTCAGAAAGAAGACTCATCTCGCTCCAAAGTGCACTTCCAGTTACCAAGAACGAGCCCAAGTCCTTAATTCGAAGCCGAAAAATCCCAAACTAGTTAAACAAAGTAAGAACTAGTTAATATAACCTCACAAGATCGAATTCTAGCTATTTAAGCAATTTCCCAACCCTTAACATAAATTTCTTAAATTTCGACCCGGGGCCCACGCGCCCGGATTTCGAGATTTTTCGAAGAAAGTTGTTCTCTACAACCTAAGAATCAATAATATATAATTTCTAGTTCTTTTAGAGCAAATTTCATGATTAAATCTTAGTTTTATTTAAACTCTAAGTCTAGCTCTAACCCTTTGATTTTACTTAGTTTTTAGTATTTAATCTACCTAATATACATGTATTTAAACTAAGGATGAACGGAAATTACTTACCCCACAAAGCTATGTTGGAATCCCCTTCTCGAAAGCTCCCAAATCGCCCAAGTGTGGAGTAAAAATGAAGTAAATGGTTTTTGAGCTTGAATTAAATGAAGCTCACTGCCTAGCGATTTCTGCATATGCGGTTTGGGGACTGCATCTGTGGTCCTGCACCTGCGAAAAAGGGGGGTCGCATTTGCAGAATTGGGCGAAAGTGGCTGGACCACTTTTGCGGTCTGAGGTCCGCTTCTGCAGAGCCCTTCCGCGGCTTTCGAGCCTCACCTGCGGTTTCTCCTGGCCTGGCCACTGGCCGCTTCTGCAATGGGCTGACCGCATCTGCGGTTCCTCTTATACTGTCTTAGAACCGCAGATGCAGTTATGACAGAAACAGCAAACCTTCAGCTATTCTTCAACTTTCCTACTTCACTCGAACCTCGCTCGTTTGACGCTCGGGGCCCCCGATCCCCACCCGAGCCTATCGATAAGTATGAAATTACGAGAAGGACCTACTCGAACTCTCGGAACACTCAAAACAATGCTAATTCTAGGAATCACCCTCTAAAACCAAATGAATCAAACTAATGAACTTCAAGTTCTTAATTCTCCTCTAACGGGCTAAAACGCCCTTAAACTACTCGGATTGACACCAAATTTTATGGGCAAGTCCTAACTGATATTTTGGACCTGTACCAAGCTTCAGAACCCAAATTCGAGCCCGATACCTAGGAAATCATTGACTACTTAGTTTCTTTAATTCTTTAAAACTTCAATTTAATAATTTCCAATAAAATTTCATTACTCGGGCTAGGGAACTCAGAATTCGATTCCGGACATACGCCCAGGTCCCATATTTTTCCGCGGATCCTCTGGGACCGTCAAATCCCGAATTCGGGTCTGTTTTCCTAAAAAGTTGACTGAAGTCAAACTTGGTCTTTTAAGAGAATCTTAAAGAAACAAGTTGACATATTTTTACTCAAAATTCTTCCAACTCCCAAACCAACCGTCCCTGCAAGCTATAAATTAGCTAAAGCAAGTGCGGGAAGTTCTATTTAAGGGAACGGGGTTCTAAAAGTCAAAACGACTAGTCGGGTCATTACATTCTTGACCTCTTAAACAAACGTTCGTCCTTGAATGGATATAGAAAAGTACCTGGACTGCTGAATAAGTGGTGATATCTGCTCCGCCTGTCCTCCTTGGACTCCTAGGTTGCCTCCTTGATCGGTTAGCCCCTCCACTGGACTCTCACCGTAGAAATCGTCTCGGACCTCAACTGGCAATCTTACCTATCAACAATGGCAACTGGCTCCTCCTCATAGCCCAAACTCTTATCTAACTGAATAGTACTAAAGTCCAACACGTGGGATAGGTCGTCATGATACTTTTGAAGTATCGAAACATGAAAAACTAGGTGAACTCCCAATAAACTGGGGGTGAAGCAAGCTCATATGCAACCTTACCAACTCTTCTCAACACCTCAAAGGGGCCAATAAACCTTGGTCTCAACTTGCCCTTATTCCCGAACCTCATAATGCCCTTCATGGGCTAGACCTTCAAGAGAACCTTCTCGCCAACCATAAATGATACATCACACGCCTTCTGATCCGCGTAGCTCTTCTATCTGTACTGAGCTGTGCGAAGTTTCTCCTGAATCAACTATACCTTATCCAAGGCATCCTGTAACAAATCTGTGCCCAGTAACTTGGCCTCACCAGGCTCAAACCACCCGATAGGAGAACGACAACATCGTCCATATAGAGCCTCGTATGAAGCCATCTCTATGCTAGACTGATAGCTGTTGTTATAAGCAAACTCTGCTAAAGGCAAGAACTGATCCCACTGCCCTCCAAAGTCAATCACATATGCTCTAAGCATATCCTCCAATATCTGAATTGTCCGCTCCGACTACCCGTCATTCTGAGGATGGAATGCTATGCTAAGATCGACACGGGTCCCCAACTCACTCTGAACGGCTTTACAGAAATGAGAAGTGAACTGAGGGCCTCTGTCTGATATGATAGAAACTGAGACACCATGCAACTGCTATCTCTCGAATGTAAATCTTAGCATACCTATCCGCTATATAAGTAGTCGCCAATGAAATAAAGTGAGCCGACTTGGTCAGCCTATCCACAATGGCCTACACTGAATCAACCTTCCGCAAAGATCGTGGCAACCCAACTACGAAATATATGGTGATGCGTTCCCACTTCCACTCTGGAATAGGCATCTGCTAAAGTAGGTTTCCCGACCTCTAATGTTCATACTTGACCTGCTAGCAATTCAAACACTTGGTCACATACTTCACTATGTCTTTCTTCATCCCCCGCCACCAGTAATGCTGCCTCAAGTCACGATACATCTCCGTAACTCCCGGGTGGATAGAATACCGCGAACTGTGTGCCTCCTCTAGGATCCTCCTCCCAGACCATCAACATTAGGAACACATAGACGACCCTGGAGTCGCAAAACACCATCCTCGCCAGTAGAAACCTCCTTCTCACCTTCCTGAAGTACCGTCTCTCTGAGAACCGCCACCGGAGTGAAGTGAGCCGACTTGGTCATCCTATCCACAATGACCCACACTGAATCAACCTTCTGCAAGGTCCGCGGCAACCCAACTACGAAATCCATAGTGATGCGCTCCCACTTCCACTCCGGAATAGGCATCTGTTGAAGTAGGCACCCGGCCTCTGGTATTCATACTTGACTTGCTGGTAATTCAAACATCTAGCTACATACTTCACGATGCCTTTCTTCATTCTCCACCACCAACAAATCTGCCTCAAGTCATGATACATCTTCGTGGCACACAGATGAATAGAGTACCTCGAACTGTGGGCCTCATCTAGAATTCTCTCCCTCAAACTATCAACATTAGGAACACATAGACGGCCGTGAAGCCGTAACACACCATCCTCACCAATAGACACTTTCTTGGCACCTCCCTGAAGTACTGTCTCTCTAAGAACTGCCAAATGTGGATCATAGAACTGGTGGGCCTTAATCTGTCCCAACCACGAAAATTGATCAACCACATATGCTAGAACTCGGCTGGGCTCTAAAATGTCCAACCTCACAAGTCTGTTAGCCAAGGACTGGATGTTCGAAGCTAATGATCTCTCCTCTACTGGAATAAATGCCAAACTACCCATACTATCCACCTTTCTGCTCAAGGCATCCGCGACAAAATTTGCCTTGCCCGGATGATAAAGAATGGTAAGGTCATAATCCTTTATTAACTCCAGCCACCTGCGCTACCTCAAATTAAGGTCCCTTTGCTTGAATAGGTGCTGAAAGCTGCGATGATCAGTGTAAACCTCACATGACACCCCATACAAATAATGCCTCCATATCTTAAGAGCATGAACAATCACTGCTAACTCTAGATTGTGCACAGGTTAATTCTTATCATAAACCTTCAACTGATGGGAGGCGTATGCAATAGCTTGCCCCTCCTGCATCAATACACATCCCAAACCGACGCGTGAAGTGTCGCAATATACCGTGTACATCCATGAATCGGAAGGCAATACAAGAATTGGTGCCGTGGTCAAAGCTATCTTGAGCCTCTGAAAACTCTCCTTACAATTATCGGACCAACAGAATGAGGCACCCTTCTGGGTGAATCTGGTCAAAGGTGATGCAATGGATGAAAAGTCCTGCACAAATCACCGGTAATAACCTGCTAATCCCAGAAAACTCCTTATCTCGGCCACTGAATTAGGGCGTAGCCAACTATGAACTTCCTCAATCTTCTTGGGATCCACCTTAATACCCTCTCCTGACATAATATGCCCTAAGAATACCACTGACTCTAGACAAAACTCACACTTGGAGAACTTAGCATATAGCTTATGCTCTTGCAAGGTCTGAAGTACTACTTTCAAATACTACGCGTGCTCTCACAGGCTACGTGAGTATATCAAGATGTCGTTAATGAAGACGATAACAAAGGAATTAATATAAGGACTGAATACCCTATTCATCAAATCTATATATGCTGCTTGGGCATTAGTCAAGCCAAAGGACATCACCAAAAACTCATAGTGGCCATATCTAGTCTTGTATGCAGTCTTCGGAACATCCGTGTCCCGAATCTTCAGCTGATGATACCCTGACCTCAGGTCAATCTTAGAGAACACCCTAGCACGCTACAGCTGGTCAAACAAATCATCAATATGAGGCAGCGGATACTTGTTCTTGATGGTAATTTTGTTCAACTGGCGGTAATCAATGCATATCCGCATAGTCCCATCCTTCTTCTTCACAAATAGAACTGGTGCGCCCCAAGGCGATACACTGGGCCTAAGCTCCTTCAACTCCTTCAACTCCTTAGGGTGGAATAGATATAGGCTGAGTGCCTGGGGCTAAATCAATACAGAAATCAATATCACGATCCAGAGGCATGCCAGGAAGGTCAGAAGGAAAAACATCGACGAACACTCGGACTACTGGCACTGAATCAATCGTCGGAGACTCTGCAGTGGTGTATCAAACATAAGCTAAATAAGCCAAACACCCTTTCCCAACCATGTGTTGAGCCTCTAAGAAGGAAATGACCCTGCTAGGCATATCAACTATTGAACCCTTCCACTGCAATCTCGGCAATCCTGGCATCGCTAGTTAAACAGTCTTGGCATAGCAATGAAGGACGACGCGATATGGAGATAACAATTCCATGCCCAGGGTGACCTCAAAATCAATCATATCGAGAAACAGAAGATCTGCTCTAGTCTCGAAACCACAGAAAGTGACCACACATGACCGGTAGCTCCGATCCACAACCACAGAGTCACCCACAGGAGTGGATACATGAACAGGAACTCCTAAACGTTTAGGAGAAATAACCAGGAAGCAAGTGAATAGAGATGATACATATGAATAAGCAGATCCTGGATCAAATAATGCTGAAGCATCCCTACCACCAACGGAAATAATACTTGTGATGACGGCATCTAAGGCCAATGGATCTGGCCTGGCCAGAAGAGCATAGAATCTAGCTGGAGAACCGGCTGGCTGGCCTCCACCTGACTGAGAAATAGCTAGCTGACCCCTCCCTGCCTGGCCTCTACCTCTAGGACATCCTCTACCAGCCTGCGCTCCACCTCTAGGTGGCTGGGCAGCTGGTGCTGGAGTCATGGGTTGTTGTCCCTGCCGCACCGCCTTGCCCCGAAGTCTGGGGAAATATCTCCTCATGTGACCGGGGTCTCCGTAATCAAAGCAACGCAGTGCGGCGACCTGCTGTCCGGAGGGCTGACTCTGAAAACTAGAATATCCACTTGAAGAAGCCTGAATAGCCGACACGCGATATCAACTTTCTAGCATAGCACTGAAATAAGAACTGGAAGAATCCGGAGGACCTGAATACCCACTGGAGGAACCCTGAATAGCTAGCGGGCGATAAGAACTCTCTAGCATGGCACATAAACAGGAGCGTGCTGGAGCACCCCGAGCAGGGGGTGGTGCTGAAACTGGGGGCCTACTGGGCTGACCCGTCCTAAACTGAACTCTACCCCTAGTTGGGGCAGCTCTGAACTCTCTAGAGAATCTAGCCCTCTTATCCTACTGTATCTTCTCTCTACCCCTCAGACGATAACCCTCAATCCAATGTGCAATCTCAATCACTAGCTGGTACCCTGTACCCATCTATACCTCTCGGGACATACCAGACTGGATAGTGGGGTGTAACCCTACAACAAACCTCCGCACTCTCTCTTACTCTATGGGAAGTATCATAAGTGCATGGCGAGACAACTCAAAGAACATCTCCTCATAATCGGTCACTGATATCTAACCCTGCTCTAGATACTCAAACTGATACCACAGCTCTTCCCTCTCTGAGGGTGGAATGTACCGATCCAGGAATAACTGTGTGAACTGATCCCAAGTGAGAGGAGGAGAACCTGCTAGCCTGCCAAGTGCATAGGACTGCCACCATTTATGAGCCCTGCCCTTCAGCAGAAAAGTAGTCAAGTCAACTCCATACGACTCCAATATCCTCATGTTGTGCAGTTTGTCCCTGCACCTGTCTATGAAGTCCTAAGCATCCTCATGACGCTCACCCCCGAAGACTGGAGGGTGAAGCCTAGTCCATTTGTCCAATAACTTCTGCGGATCGCCATCCGCAGCTGGCCTGGGCTGGGGTGCCACTGCAGCAACTAGCTGAGCTCCATATGCGGGTAGTGCACCCGGAATTTGATATACCACAGCTGCGTGGCCTAGAGCCTAAGCAGTAGGGGTCTGGGATCCACCTCCTGCCTGTGAAGTAGCTAGATCTGCTAGAAATAAACCGGCCTGAGTCATAGTGACCATGAACCATAGCATGTGGCCCATGACCTCCTGAAATCTCGGTGCTGTCATGAAATATGCCGGGGTAGGCTCAGCTGCGGGCACCTCGCCCTGCTCCTCAATAATGGGATCCATCGCAGGACCTGCTGGTGGTGAAACTAGAATGGTTCTAGGATGCCCTCATCCTCTACCACGGGCCGGTTCCCTCCCCCGGCCTCTACCTCAGCCTCTAGCAACGGGGGGAGCAGCTCCTTCCGGGTCTGGAACGTCGGCGGTATGAGTCCTCACCATCTGTGAGAGAGTAGAAGAGGGAAATTTAGTACACTAACCACTGCACGATAGGAAATGAACAAAGAGTAGTCTTTCTTAATACCCTATAGCCTCTCGAAGATAAATACAGACGTCTCCGTACCGATCAACAAGACTCTATCAGGTTTTCCCATAACTCGTGAGACCTACGTGAACCTAGCGCTCGAATATCATATTGTCACAACCCATTTCCATAATAGGTCATGAAGGCGCCCAACACCGTCGCCGGGCAAGCCAAGTGCGAGAAACATTTCTAACTTCTTATATTAAACTTTATTAGAATTTAAGTGAGACGAATACTTCAGTTAGATTCAAACCAAAAGTGATAGGTAAAGTGAGTAACATAATAATACAACCCAAAAGTAAGTCTACTAATGCGTGTGTGCCAAGACCCGATGTCACAAGTACGGGCATCTAGGAGAATATACAAAAGACTCTCTCTATCCTACTGTCTGAGATAAAGAAAGACAGCAAAAGTAAAGGAAGACTCCATTCGGCTGCTGAACGACGAAGGAAGGAAGCATCTCACCAGGGTAGTCACTACCACAAACTCAAGGGCGCACACCAGATCGGTAACCATATGTATCAGCCTCAGAACCTGTACATTTAAGTACAAAAGTGTAGTATGAGTACATAAACAATATGTACCCTGTAAGTATCCGGTCTAATATCGAAGAAGTAGAGACGAGAGGTCGACTTGATACTTACTAGGGTCAAGATAATATAGTATCAATGTGCTATGCTAAGCATGAAAGTCTCCAATATTTAACAGCTTATAATGAAAAGCAATACTCAGGTTCTTGACCTTATTTCAGTTTACATTTACATTTTTCAATTTCTAAGCAAGTAGGCATGTCATGTCTAGGCATCACTATATATATATCATGCGCAATAATGCCGAGGTCGACGGCCCGCCCCAACAAAAAATAAACTGTGCACTGTCGAGGGTCGAATGACACGAACCATAGATACATCTATTTTCACCGAGGCGATCGGCCCACTGCATAAATATCAAGAATGCACACAAAGGCTCATGTATATACAAGGAAACTCTTACAAAGTTCAACAAGTTCATATGTTCACTTTTTTATTTCTCTCAAGTCTCTAGCATATTATAAATGATCATATTGACAATTTAAATAGAAGAAAACTCCAAATTAGGCATTATGTGAGTCCTAAACTACCCAAGAAATTAATATCATAGTAGCTACGCATGGACTCTCGTCACCAAATACGTACGTAGCCCCTGCATTTAGTAGCAAATTCTCATTTATTATACCTATGGGGACAATTCCCTCTTACAAGGTTAGAAAAGAGACTCAGCTCGCTCTAAAGTGCACTTCCAGTTACCAAGAACGAGCCCAAGTCCTTAATTCGAAGCCGAACAATCAAAAACTAGTTAAACGAAGTAAGAACTAGTTAATATAACCTCACAAAATTGAATTCTAGCTATTTAAGCAATTTCCCAACACTTGACACAAATTTCTTAAATTTTGACCCCGGACCCGCGTGCCCGGATTCCGAGATTTTGCGAAGAAAGTTGTTCTCTACAACCTAAGGATCAACAATATATGACTCCTAGTTCTTTTCATAGCAAATTTCATGATTAAATATTAGTTTTATTAAAACCTAAGTCTAGCTCTAACACTTTGATTTTACTTAGTTTTAAGTATTTAATCTACCTTATATACATGTATTTAAACTAAGGATGAACGGAAATTACTTACCTCACAAAGCTATGTTGGAATCCCCTCCTTGATAGCTCCCAAATCACCCCAAGTGTGGAGTAAAAATGAAGGAAATGGTTTTTGAGCTTGAATTAAATGAAGCTCACTGCCTAGCGATTTTCGCATATGCGGTTTGGGGACTACATCTGCGGTCCTACACATGCGGAAAGGGGGATCGCATTTGCAGAATTGAGCGAAAGTGGTTGGACCGCTTTTGCGGTCTGCGGTACGCTTTTGCAGAGCCGCTTCCGCGGCTTTCGAGCTGCACCTGAGGTTTCTCCTGGCCTGGCCACTGGCCGCTTCTGCAATGGACTGATCGCATCTGCGGTTCCTCTTATACGGTCCTAGAACCGCAGATCCGGTTATGACAGAAGCAGCAAACCTTCAACTATTCTTCAACTTTCCTACTTCACTCGAATCTCGCTCGTTTGACGCTTGGGGCTCCCGAGCCCCGCCCGAGCATACCGACAAGTCTGAAATCACGAGGCGGACCGACTCGAACCCTCGGAACACTCAAAGCAACGCTAATTCTAGGAATCACTCCCTAAAACTAAATGAATCAAACTAATGAACTTCAAGTTCTTAATTCTCCACTAACGGGCCAAAATGCCCTTAAACTACTCGGATTGACACAAAATTTTACGGGCAAGTCCTAACTGATATTTCATACCTGTACCAAGCTTCGGTACCAAAATTCGAGCCCGATACCTAGGAAATCAATGATTACTTAGTTTCTTTAATTTTTTAAAACTTCAATTTAACAATTTCCAATTAAAATTCATTATTCGGGCTAGGGAACTCGGAATTTGATTCCGGGCATACGCCCAGGTCCCATATTTTTCCATGGATCCTCCAGGACCATCAAATCCCGAATCTGGGTCCGTTTTACCACAAAGTTGACCAAAAATTTGGTCTTTTAAGAGAATCTTAAAGAAACAAGTGGACATATTTTTACTCAAAACTCTTTCAACTCCCGAACCAACCGTCCCGCAAGCTATAAATTAGCTAAAGCAAGCGCGAGAAGTTTTATTTAAGGGAATGGGGTTCTAAAAGGTAAAACGACCAGTCAGGTCGTTATAGTGTGTTTGGTACGAAGGTTTCCATTTTTTACTTTCTTTTCATGTTGTAAATAGAGTATTTTTTTTTATTTTAACCAAATAAAATATTTTTTTCATAATGTAGAAAAAGTATTCCTTCATGTCAACAAAATGGGTATTTTTTTTACATTATAAAAAAAAATTTCTTTCATTTCAACAAACTAAATATTTTTTTTCCAGAAATAAAAAAAGTACTTTTTTCCAACAAAACGAGTACTTTCTTTTCATGATGTAGAAAAAATATTTTCTTTTATTTAGCAAAATGAGTACTTTTTTTTATGATGTAGAATTTTTTTCCTTTAATTTCAGCAAAACGAGTATATTCTTTTCATGATATAGGAAAAATATTTTCATTTCAACAAAAAGTAATTTTCTTTTCTTGAAATAGAAAAAGTATCTTTTGTCACGACCCAAAATCCACTAAGGGTCGTGGTGACGTCAGACACTGCTGGCAGGCAAGCCAACCAAATTACTTAATCAAAATCTTGTTTTTAATACTTTTGAAATCTAGGATTTTCCTCCAAATTTAGAAATTTTAAAGAATAAAGTCTCAAATCAAATCTAAATGATAAGCAGTTAATACAATTCTTCAAACCATCCCAGAAACCGGTGTCACAAGTGTATGAGCATCTACTGACAAGAAAATAAAATACAACATCCTTCCGAAATACAGTGGACAAAAGTAAATACCGTACACTGGAAGGGACTGCTCTAGCTGCGGCCGTCTTGAATGGTGTAGCTCACCTAGTCACAGAGTCATCCGTGCTGCTATGCCCAGTAGGCCACTGGAGTTACATATACATGTGCAACAAAAATGTACAGAAGTGTAGTATGAGTACGTAAACAATGTGTAATCAATGAGTATCCCGCCTAATCTCGAAGAAGTAGAGACAAGATGATCAACTTCGACACTTACTAGGGGTCAATTGACGATATACTAACAGTGTGAGGAAATCATGGATTTATATAGCAGTTCTAATTCATGAAGCCGGAAAACAGGTAAACACATTCAACAAATAATCAAGGATTTTCAAGTTTCACCCTTTATTATCTTATCAATTCATATCAAGCCACGAAGGGAAAATTTCACGTATAAAATTCTCAAGCGACAAATAAAATGCGCAAATCACACTGAGGTGACGACCCGATCCAACAGAAATATAAACTGTGCACTGCCGAGGGTCGAACGGCCCGAACCATAGATGCATCTATTTAATCTGCCGAAGCGTGTGGCCCGTTCCATAAATAAACACATACCCTGCTCGCAAATCATGCATTCGACGCATGTACACATATCGATACATGCTCAATCAGTCAATTAACAACTTATCGGGGAATATTTATCCAAATAAAACCAATTCTCCTTTAACAAATTTTATGAAATGAAGTTTAATCCTTTTAGAAATTCACTTACTAATTAAATATAATTTAAGCAATTCAAGCTATCAATGGGTTCATAAATAATCCAAGTATAACATGCTTTTGGGTCCTAACTACCTGGATAATAGCATAATAGTAGCTACGCACGGACTCTCATCACCTCGTGCGTACGTAGCCCCCACAAATAGGAGCACATAATCAATTATTTCACCTACGGGGACAATTCCCTCTTACAAGGTTAGAAAGCAGACTCACCTCACTCCGAAGATCCATATTCGGCATCCCACGCCCTTTCGAAGACTCTACTTGATGCACCACGCTCCAAAACTAGCCAACGGTTACGGAAATCCATTAATATATGCTCAAATATTTATTACAATCTAATTTATAGCAATTCCTAACTCCGCCGAAAAGTTGACCAAGACGCCCTCGGGCCACATGCCCGAAATCCGAATTTGTTCGAAGATAAAGATTACCCATGACCTTAGGAACTCAAATATATAATTTTTACTAAATTCCATACCCAAAATCGTGGTCAAATTCCAAGAACAATAATTTTTCTAGGTCTTCCCTCAAACCCCAAGTTTTTCTACAATTTTCATGCTCAAATCCATACATAATTGATGCATTCAACTCAAAATAGGTGGGGATAACATACCTTATCATTAATGATAAAGATCCTCTCTTGAAACCCCTCCAAGAATCGCCCAAGCCAAGAAAATATGAGAGGAAAACGCCAAATTCCGATTTTTAAAACACTCTCACTGCCTCAGCAGTCTCCGTTTCTGCGGAAATATTTCCGCTTCGATGGTCCCGCTTTTGCGGACAAAACGCTATTTCTGCGGACACTGGGCTCCAGCCGAATTTTTGCTTCTGCGGACGACCTACCTCTCCTGCGGTTCCGCTTTTGCGGATCTAGGGCCGCTTCTGCGGTCCTGGGCTGCTTCACATCCAACCGCTTCTACAGCTTCTTCCTTGCTTTTGCGGGGCCGCTTCTGCGGTCCCAAATCCGCAGAAGCGGAAATACCAGAAGCAGCAGCTCCAGCCCTTCTTTAAACTCTAAATTCGATCTGTTAGCCACCCGGAATCCACCCGAGGCTCCCGGGATCTCAATCAAACCTACCAACCAATCCTAAAACACATTACGTACTTGCTCGAGGCCTTAAATCATATCAAACAACACGAAAATCATGAATTGCACCCCAATTCAAACTTTATGAACTTTAGAACTTCAAACTTCCATTTCCGATGTTTAAACCTATCAGATCACGTCTGATTGACCTCAAATTTTGCGCACAAGTCATATTTGACATTACGGACCTACTCCAACTTTCGAAATCAGATTCGACCCCGATATCAAAAAGTCCACTTCCGGTCAAACTTCTCAAAACCTTAAATTTTCTATCCTTAGCCAAATGACTTCAAAATGACCTACAGACCTCCGAATTCACTTCCGATCGCGCTCCCATCTCCAGAATCACCATACGGAGCTATTCCCAGGCTCGAAATCCCAAACGGACATCGATAACACTGAAATCCGCTTCAAGCCAAACTTAAGAAATTTCTTCCAAAATGCTAACTTCCACAATAGGCGCTGAAACACTCCCGGGTTATCCAAAACCTAATCCGGGCATATGCCTAAGTCCGAAATCATCATGCGAACCTGCTGGAACCTTCAGATCCCGATTCCGAGGTCATTTACTCAAAATTCCAATCCTAGTTCATTCTTTCAACTTTAAGCTTCCGAAACAAGAATTCTCCTTCCAAATCAACTCTGGACTTACCGAAATTCAATTCCGACCACATGTACAAGTCACAATACCTGAAATGAAGCTACTCATGGCCTCAGTCTACTAAATAACATGCTAGGGTCCAAAACGACCGATCAGGTCGTTACATTGTCTCCCACTTAAACATACGTTCGTGCTCGAACGTGCTGAGAACTACACTGGAGTGGTCTGAAATCGCTGTTTAACTTCTCGTGCACCTTCCCGTGCTACAACAACTCAGTTGAGCATATTAGCTTGATCAATTTCGAAGATATTCTATTTTACTCAAGAAGATACGCCTTAAAGCCCAATTCCAACATCCGGAACTCAATGTTAGGCCTGTTTCCAACATGCGCTCATCATATTAATAACTACACGCTGTACCTAGACATGATTGCATAAATTTGCTGAATTCAGAAATTGCACCACTTTACTCATAGGACCACAATAACTTTCTCTGATTAATTAATCAAAATTACACGAATCCGAGGCTCCCATTGCACCTCATGACCTACATAGGTCTTGCTCTAATTCTTATAATAACACCACGACAGAAGAGATGTGCAGAAATTCATAACCAACCACTGAGTCAACAAATCATTGGGTCTATACCCCTAACAAAAACCATCACCTCATTCAGGACCAAATAATGATCGCTGCACCCGTAATATACTTCATATACTCAGATTGCACTGATCCTAAATCCAAAAATCTTGTCTCACCCAATATGAACTGCTCAGGCAACAAGCCATCTCGACATGACCAAAAGTCATATGATGCCACAATGTGCCAATAGGCTACCAATTAGAATGCGATACAAAAAGGAAAATGAACTCTGAAAGGAATTTTAATTACCACGCTCACGAATCATACATGCGACGCGGGCGCACAACTAATATGAGCTTCCTTCAGAAAAATAGGAATCGTAACACAATAAACAGATATGGGGAACTGTACTGAATATCATGCTATTGCGGCGCGCAACCCGATCCAAACAACATAACCATGGCGGTGTGCCACCCGATCCGAATAACATACCCTGGCAGCGTGCCAACCGATCCACACGTAGAACTCACATAAGGAGATATACATCGAGCTAAATTGCTCATTACAACAAGATATTGAATTTGGTCACAAGCACGCTAAGTTCATAATACCATCCCTGAGGGGACATATAGCGCTATAAGCTACAAAACGCAAGCACAACTGAGGTGCGATATACAATTTGAATCTCGAGAGCCATTTTGCTCATAATACATCATTTCTACGCTGATCCTCAACACATAAGAAATTTCTCAAGCCGTCTCATAACTCGCACGGCGCAATGCATCACTTCATGAAATATCTTCCATCAAAATAACACCCCGACTACTCCTCCATAAGGAGCGTATTACTGAAATGAACACGTTTGGCCTAATATAGAGCTATATTCACATTTGAATCCATCCACCTACCTCAAGCCGATTCTGGTTGCACCGACTAGGCCAATAACCTTTCTAAGGTCCATAATAATCCCCCTTTTCTCATAACACACAAGAATGAGCGTCATAACCGGAGACCCATCCACAGTCAACAACTCAGTAACTGAGTTCACTCCAGGCATATATTCTCAATTTAATGATATCATCACAATTCTTCATATTTGGTTTAAATCTTTAATCATCAAAAACTCCTTTCCTGCTCATCCGAGCTCGCGACATCCTTGACAACACCGAGTTACAACTTTGGTCTTCACATCAAATTCCATACTACTCAATGCACCCAACATGTCAATATACGATAGAACATGCTTTTCATCAGAACTCCGGAACCACTAATAGGTTAACACTTTATCATATGAAAGCTTTACACTTAACTCACTTCAGGAGATCCATAGTATCACATAGGTGAATTCTCATAACTGTAGAATATGAAAATCTCTAAGTAGTGGTCTAAGCCAACATAGCCCTTCCAGAATCTGCTTTCACATAACAAGCCATAACAGTAGAATGCTTCTGAATAACATCAATTATGGCGGCTGACAAGCCTGATATGTACCATCACAATCACTTGCATAACTTGATCATGCTGAAGGAAACTGATCACTAACACCAATATGCCCATTTAAACTATGTCCAATCAATCTACCTTTTTCCAATTTATCCTGGATTGCCTTACAGATAATACTAACTCCATCTAACATATAACATACTCCATCTGCACTCATCTCGAGTGGCCTTGAATCACGAGACCATGTTATCTCAAATCCCATGAACCATTTAGTACCTCCCAATCGCCACATCGCAAGTCAAAACATCATAGAACATTCTGTGCCTCTTCTCATAGACTGCCACCAAGCTTGGTTCTTAACTGCACCTATAGTCTCAAAACCATTAGGCACCACACTTGACCTTTTTGAATCCACTCGGGTTGTTGCTGAGTGCCACCCGCTCTGACTTTGCCCCGAATATAATCAACTCCATGAGTCTTCCATCACATGAATACCCTCTTAGCGAAGAACCCGCCGAATCACTTCCCTGGGAACCCGCATCTTTACAAGGCAAAATCCTTAATCTTTCCCCAAGTCTGAACATGGGCCAATAGGGACAACGATAGCTCACCTTTAATACTTCCTTTGCTTAAATCACCACTTATGGTCCTTTCCGTAGCTGAAATAGCCCATCAATATGGTAATAGCCAAAAATCTCGCAAGTAGTCAACCATGCAACCGAATCATAAGCAGTGGGACTCTTCCACTTAGGATGAAGCCATTAGTTCACAAACCAAGAACTCACCCATCCTCTTTATCTCTTATTGACATAACCTTGCGCAATCAACCGCCAAGGTTCGCAAAACCTTTCTGTAAAACTCCTTCTTATATTTTGACTCATCAATCATGTTTGCACAACTGATCCCTTTGCTATATAACCGATAGAATTCTTCGCAGAAACCTCGCCAACCACGCGACCACTAACCGTCTCACTTGGGTAACCCACCTATAAAAGCTCTCCCCGGCATCTTCCAATGCTGCCGCATGGGGTACAATTATTATGGCATAAATAACACCCTCTAAGCCTGAGCTCGCTCTCCAGCTGCACGTGTTCATTTACCCTCATAGACATCATTTAATTGTGCGGAAACATCCTTCCAATTCAAAGTTATGCTGCATCCTTCTTCATTTAAGCGACTCCTTTCCATTATATTAAATCTCCTGCCGCACAAGAATCCCTACTTAAAATTAGATCCTTAGACCCCAATAACCAAGCGTTAGTATTCTCAAATCGCTCCAAACCCTCCTTAAGGTACGTGGTCATTCCGCTACAACTCAGCCACTCTCCATATGCAACTCAGCCACTCTCCCACTTTGGGCGAACTCACTTCTTTAATCAACTGTTCCACCTGCGCTTCTTAAACCTGGCCTTTTAGAAGCTTAAATCTCCGCTTGACACTTCCCACACGTCTTTCTCATCTTTTGTTGTTCAGTTTCTGCCTTAATAAAATTTATCTCCATAGCACTTGAATCCACAAATTGCTACTAGCTTTAAACTTTTCCGAAGGTCATCTTCATCGAACCGCCAATATTAGAAATACTAATTCAATCTTGAACCACCGCACCCTGCGATATTTGACGATTGTACCTCCGATACTATTTCACAATATCTTGCCCCAAAGGCAAATTGTAGAATATCATAAAACCAACAAACTTAGTATGTTCAATTAGGATAACGACGTCCCATCATAGAAGAAAACTCTACAACGCTTGCAATTACCAAGTCTCATTACTTCCACCAGCCCACATCTAACCATCCTTAGTTCGATTGTCTTTTCCCTTCTGGGAATAAAATACTGAATCTCTTGATTATGTACTGAGTAAACTTCCCTTCAAGTATTTCACTGCCCCGAAACGTAGGCAATCATCCTACCATCATATCACTACTGCGCAACATTCGTTCATAAGTATTATGGCAACTTGTGCCTAACCTCAGAGCTCTTAAAAGTATCACTGCTGAGCCGAAACAACAGAGCATCCTTCCACAAGGCAACAATAATAGCTCAAATAACCCCGTAGGGAGAAACACCCGTACCGTATTCATAGTGCTATTAAAATTCTTCAACTCTCGATTCATAACAAGCGCTTTGCGTCGCATAAGATTGAGTAGGAAGGAGACAAAGGCATAAGCCTTACATGAATCAAATCGCACGACAAGGAATCAAGAAGGGAAGTACTCCTAACAGCCTTGCATCCTCCCGAGTATAAGTAATGACATTTCCGTGCTGATCCGATAGACTCTACTAGACTTGCTCATGACTCGTGAGATCCTAGGAACCTGGCTCTGATACCATGTTGTCACGACCCAAAATCCACTAAGGGTCGTGGTGGCGCCGGACACTACTGTCAGGCAAGCCAACCAAATTACTTAATTAAAATCTCATTTTTAATACTTTTGAAATCTAGGATTTTCCTCAAAATTTAGCAATTTTAAAGAATATAATCTCAAATCAAATCAAAATGATAAGCAGTTAATACAATACTTCAAACCATCCCAGAACCTGGTGTCACAAGTGCATGAGCATCTACTGACAAGAAAAATAAAATACAACATCCGTCCGGAATACAGTGAACAAAAGTAAATACAGTACAGTGGAAGGGACTGCTCTAGCTGCGGCCATCTCGAATGGTGCAGCTCACCTAGTCCCAGAGTCATCCTTGCTGCTACGCCCAGTAGGCCACTGGAGTTACATATACATGTGCAATAAAAATGCACAGAAGCGTAGTATGAGTACGTAAACAACGTATACTTAATGAGTATCCCGCCTAATCTCGAAGAAGTAGAGACGAGATGGTCAACTTCAAAACTTACTAGGGGTCAATTGACGATATACTAACAATGTGAGGATATCATGGATTTATATAGCAGTTCTAATTCATGAAGCCGGAAAACAGGTAAACACCTTCAACAAATAATCAAGGATTTTCAAGGTTTACTCTTTATTATCTTATCAATTCATATCAAGCCACGAAGTACAAATTTCACGTTTAAAATTCTCAAGCGACAAATAACATGCACAAATAACACCGAGGCGACGAACCCGATCCAACAGAAATATAAACTCTGCATTGCTGAGGGTCGAACGGCTCGAACCATAGATGCATCTATTTAATATGCCGAGGGTTTCGGCCCATTCCATAAATAAACACATACCCTGCTCGTAAATCATGAATGCGATGCAGGTACACATAAGGATACATGCTCAATCAGTCAATTAAGAACTTATCGGGGAATATTTATCCAAATAAAACCAATTCCCCTTTAACAAATTTTAAGAAATGAAGTTTAATCCTTTTAGAAATTCACTTACTAATTAAATGTGATTTAAGCAATTTAAGCTATCAATGGGTTCATAAATAATCCAAGTATAATATGCTTTTGGGTTCTAACTACCCGGATAATAGCATAGTAGTAGCTACGCAAGGACTCTCCTCACCTCGTGCGTACGTAGCCCCCACAAATAGGAGCACATAATCAATTATTTCACCTATGGGGACAATTCCCTCTTACAAGGTTAGAAAGGAGACTCACCTCGCTCCGAAGATCCATATCCGGCATCCCACACCCTTCCGAAGAGTCTACTTGATCCACCACGCTTCAAAACTAACCAACGGTTACGCAAATCCATTAATATATGCTCAAATATTAATTAGAATCTAATTTATAGCGATTCCTTACTCCTATCAAAAAGTTGACCAAGACGCCCTCGGGCCCATGTGCCTGGAATCCGAAATTTTTCGAAGATAAAAATTACCCATGACCTTAGGAACTCAAATATATAATTTTCACTAAATTCCATACCCAAAATCGTGGTCAAATTCCAAGAAAAATAATTTTTCTAGGTCTTCCCTCAAACCCCAAGTTTTTCTACAATTTTCATGCTCAAATCCATACATATATAATTGATGCATTCAACTCAAAATAGGTGGGGATAACTTACCTTATCATTAATGATGAAGATCCTCTCTTGAAACCCCTCCAAGAATCGTCCAAGCAAAGAAAATATGAGAGGAAATAGCCAAAATCCGATTTTTAAAACACCCTCACTGCCTCAACAATCTCCGCTTCTGCGAAAATATTTTCGCTTCCGCGGTCCCGCTTTTGCGGACAAAATGCCGCTTCTACGGACACTGGGCTCCAGCCCAATTTCTGCTTATGCGGATGGCCCACCGCTTATGCGGTTTCTCTTTTGCGGATCTAGGGCTGCTTCTGCGGTCCTGGGCTGCTACACATACAACCGCTTCTGCGGCTTCTTCCTCGCTTCTGCGGGGCCGCTTCTACGGTCCTAAATCCGCATAAACGGAAATACTAGAAGCAGCAGCTCCAGCCCTTCTTCAAACTCCAAATTCGATCCGTTAGCTACCCGGAATCCACCCGAGGCCCCCGGGACCTCAAACAAACCTACCAACCAATCCCAAAATACATTGCGGACTTGCTCGAGGCCTCAGATTATATCAAACAACACAAAAATCATGAATTACACCCCAATTCAATATTTATGAACTTTAGAACTTCAGAACTTCAAACTTCCATTTCCGATGTTTAAACCTATCAAATCACGTCCGATTGACCTCGAATTTTGCGCACAAGTCATATTTGACATTACGGACCTACTCCAACTTTCGAAATCGGATTCCGATTCCGATATCAAAAAGTTCACTTCCGGTCAAACTTCTCAAAACCTTAAATTTTCTATCCTTAGCCAAATGACTTCAAAATGACCTACGGACCTTCGTATTCACTCCAGAATCACCATACGGAGCTATTCCCCGGCTCGAAATCCCAAACGGACATCGATAACACTGAAATGCACTTCAAGCCAAAATTAAAAAATTTCTTCCAAAATGCTAACTTCCACAATAGGCGCCAAAACGCTCCCGGGTTATCCAAAACCCAATCCGGACATACGCCCAAGTCCGAAATCATCATGCGAACCTGGTGGAACCTTCAGATCCCGATTCCGAGGTCGTTTACTTAAAATTCCAATCCTAGTTCATTCTTTCAACTTTAAGCTTCCTAAATAAGAATTCTCCTTCCAAATCAACTCTGGACTTCCAAAAATTCAATTCCGACCACACGTACAAGTCACAATACCTGAAATGAAGCTGCTCATGGTCTCAAACTGCTGAATAACGCGCTAGGGCCTAAAACGACCGGTCGGATCGTTACATTCAATAAAATGAGTATCTTTTTTTTTATGATGTAGAAAAAGTATTTACTTTCATTTCAAGAAAATGAGTACTATTTTTTCATGACGCAGAAAAAAAAATTTCTTTCATTTCAATAAAATGAGTATTTTCTTTTCATGATGTAGAAAGAGTATTTTCTTTTATTTAAATAAATTAAGTATTTTTTTTAACAAAATAAGTACTTTCTTTTCATGATGTAGAAAAGTATTTTATTTCAATTCAACAAATCAAATACTTTCTTTTCATGATGTAAAAAAATATTTTCTTTAATTTCAAGAAAAAAACGAATACTTTCTTTTCACGATCTAGAAAAAAGTATTTTCTTTCATTTTAAAAAACTAAGTATTTTCTTTTCGTGATGTAGAAAAAAGTATTTTCTTTCATTCAATAAAATGAGGAATTTTTTTTCTTGTTGTAGAAAAGATACTTTATTTTTCAACAAAAAAAAAAGTATTTTCTTTTTAGTTATCGAGCTCAAATACTTTATTCTTGTATGAAAAAGTAAAGTGGCACATTAGTTCCTTTGAGTTTGCGTGAATTTTGAAAAAAATTAATTAAATTCTTGAAGAAAATAAAGTCACGGAGGGGGAGGGGGTGGGGGTAGGGGTGTGGGAAGGAGTACAGGAAAAATAAGAATTTTAGGGAAGGTGGGCTTATGAGAGTAATTAAACTTTGATTACTATGACAATAAAGTAACAAATCTTTACTCAAGATGGATACGACATTGCAGTAGGCAAAGTTTAGTGACTTGTTAATTATATATGATGTGTGAAATTCAATTAATTTAATATTACAAAAAATAGTTCAGTATCTTGATTATCGTAGTGAGTGATGACTTTGTATACGGTAAAAATCGGGGCAACCCGATTTCATTCTTTGGTCAAGATAGGAATGTCACGTCGAAGAACCAGGACATCGTGTCATCCCGAGGTCGACCTCGATTGCGGACAGAAGGAGGCAGACTTCGAGTGACACCGGCATCACTTGATAACGGAAAAAGCGAGATATTCGCGATTGGCCGAGAATTATAGCATGAATCTCGGAACGGATCAATCTGCAGCAGTTAATTAGATGTTAATATGATTTCCTACTTTAATTAGAAGTGTGCCTTATTTAGGACTCACCTATTGTATAAAGAGGGATTCCATTCATTTGTAAGTATCATTGTTCACTAATAATAATACACACATCCACTGCTCTTTATCTTGCTTACCGTTCATACTGTTCGTCATTGTTGCTCCACTTCTTTACTGTTATTACTATTGCTCCATCTCGAGACTGTCTTGGATCGACACTACAAGAAAAATTCTTATTATATGGGAATTTTATTTGGGGATTTTATTCCCAGATAATACCTGCGAATTTTCATGAAAAATATTAAAATTCCTAAATATAAAATATTTTACCTGCGATAACTATTTTTCTAGGAAAATCCATAGGTAATTCTGGCGCCATTATGCGCCAAAATATTACATGGGAAATTACATGCGAAAATAAATCAGCAAGTATATTTCCATAAGAAAATTCGCAGGTACACAAATAAAGAAAATGGAAAAAAAATTCTATGTTAATCCGAAAGAAAATCCCTAGCTAATTCTACATGCGAATTTACTTGGGGATATTTTCGCGGAGATTTACCTGGGAACTTGCTTTTTCGGGAAATTACCTGGGAATATTGTTGCTGCAGATTTAGCTGGAGATTTTTTCTTGGAGATTTACCTGGGAATTATCTTAGCTGGGGAATTACCTAGGAATTTTATTGCTGCAAATTTAGTTAGGAACATTTTCTTTGGAATTTACCTGTGAATTTTCTTACCTTGAAAATTATCTACAGAGTTGGTTGATTTACTTATTTGATACAATTATATGAAGATTATATTATTATAATATAAATTTATTCTTAGTAATATATATTGGAATTCACTTAAAATTTTCTTACCTAAGATATTAACTAGAGATTATATCTGTGGTTTAAACGAAAATTGTTTCTTGAGAATTTACTTGAGTATTTCACTTTTGATTGGGGATTTGATCTTGGGATTTAGATAGAAATTTTATTATTGATATTTTAATTGGATATATAATATTTGAGAATTTACCTGAGGATTTTATAACTACATATTTAAGTTTTTTGAATTTCTAAGTAGATGTTACTTTTTATTTAAAATTTATATTTTCGTGAAAGTCACAAGAACTTGATATAAAAAGTTCTTTAAAATAATTTTAAAAATATTATTTGAATTTCTAAAAAGATGTTACTTTTTAATTTAAAAATGATATTTTTCTGAAAGTTAAAAAAACTTTATATGTAAAAAATATCCATAGGATTTATTTTTATCTATTATATTTTATCGATTTATGTGTAGGTAATCCTATATAAAACTTAATGATATATATATGTGTTTGGATTGCGCATTATAAGTCATTAAGCATAGCATAGTCGGTTATTACTTTTTTTTTTAGCAAATTCAATAAGAAAATAATGATCACAAGCAAACTATTTTCGGAATTAAAAATTTAATATGGTTGATATAAAGAACAAAATAAAGTTAAGATACGACTACATTTGACAAATTTCAACTAAGATTATCAGAAAATATACTAAGTGTAACTAAATGATTGATACCTAATTAAGTTTAATTTTTGGGCAGAGAAAAATTACGTTGCATTTATAAAAATTAACTCAGTTTTATTAATGTACTTTCTATCTTTCTAACTAAGTTTTATTATGCACGTTATTTTTTCACATGTATTTGATTAGATACAATTCAATTGTAGTATGCATAAAATGATATAGTTTGGGATTGTTAGTATTGAAACTTAATATACAATGATCTTATAATTCTAATTTCTAAAATCATCTCTTTGATTAAATCTTGCCATTATTAAAAAAACCTAATCATGTGTATTTTATTAGGATTAGTGAAAGAATTCTTACTAATTATCATGTACAATGTATTTAATTCTTGTTAATTAATGTATTCTTTAAATAGAAAAAGAAATTAGAATTATAAGTATTTAATTCTTGTTAATTAATGTATTCTTTAAATAGAAAAAGAAATTAGTATGTTATTCGAGAAATATCAATGAAATTTTGAATAATAACTAAGGATATCTTAAATTTAAAAGTAATATAAATGTAACTTGCTATTATTTGGAGATGAGTGTTTCATTTGATTTATGAAATCCTTAAATAGTGCATCCTTTTACAAATTAAAAAAAGAAAGAAAAAAGAAGGTACGCATTAGTAAGTAAATAGTACTACTACATGGGGAAGTGGCACTTAGGGACATTCTAGTCCCGCATCGTCCAAGAATTTAGGGGTGTGCATTCGATTTATCGATTCGATTTTGACCTTTATCGATAATTACTTATCGATTATCGATTTGTACATATGCTTATCGTTATCGTTTCAATAAGGTTTCGATTTTTTCGATTTCGATTTATCGATTTTGGGGGCTTATCGATTCGATTATCGATTACACCACTAAGAAAATTTGTGGGATTCCACGGAAAGTATATCGATGTAAAAAACGCGCCTAACTAATATGGACAAAAAGAAGCTAAAATAAGACGAACACCATTTATAATATAAAAATTGTGTCAACAAGCATATGCAACAAAACTAAAGTAAGGGATCAAATGTATGCCACCAACACTCCAACGGTATAAAAAAAACAAAACAAAACAAAACACATCATCACGGCTAATTCTGTTTTCCATTAATTTGAACTTCATTCCTTTGATATTTAAATATGATCATTCCTTAAATGTGGTAGGATAAAGGAAATGGAATAGATGAGGGAAAATAATATTGTATAGCCGCTTTCAAAATAGTAGCAGAATATATATACATTTTGTATGTTATATTAATCTACACAAATAGGTAATTACTCATTTAACAAGTGTCTACAGTCTAGGGATGTGCATTCGATTTTGACCCTTATCGATAATTTCTTATCGATTATCGATTTGTACATATGCTTATCGTTATCGTTTTAATAAGGTTTCGATTTGTTCGATTTCGATAACAAATAATCGATTTGATTTATCGATAAACCGATTCGAATACACATCCCTACAAGAATTGTAGTATACATTTTCCCTTTATAAGCTGAGCCTATTGGAACGACTGTACGAATGCGACTTTAGATTCCCGTGAGTATGCGGGGATGGGTTACATATACATTTAGGAATAATATTAGAAATACTAGTTACTAATTAGTAGCTACTAACTAGTTGATAACAAACACTAATTAGTGATGGGTAAAAATATAATGATTGGTACTGTAGTATCTTATCCGTAGGTAGGTGGTGGAGGTCATAATATATGGGATGCTATAAAAAAATATAACAATTTCAATTTTTCGTCTAAAAATTGCACTTGGAAATTTTCATAGGGATATACTTGGAAATATTTCCTTATCAAACTCCGCAAGAAAACTCCTAAGTTTCATTACTGTTTTACCAAAAATTTCATGCGAATATCAAGAATTTTCTATGGAAAAATTTGCAGGTAATTTACATGCTAATTTAAAATTACAGGTAATTTACATGTGGATTTTTAAAATTCGCATGTAATAATTACCTACGAAGGTTTTTTCATCGAATTTTCTTATATAATCCCCAACAAATTCTCCATGTAATACGTGATTTTCATATAGTGCGAGGTCGAGATTCCACTCGCATACTAGTTTTATCTATCCAATCTCCTAATTTATCGACTTAATACCTTGTTTATCAGTTGTCGTTGAATTGAATTGCATATCCTTAAAACCACAATATAAATTTAATTGTTACTCGAATTTTAGGGTAAATAGATTAGCACCTACCATGGGGCTAAGGATAATAGTGATTGTTCGGCGTTGATTCTAATAACACACATTATTTCACGCTTGTTCTTGTCAAGTATTTTTTGCTTTCAGGTTAAAACATGTCAAACTCACAAAATGCACCCGCACATAGTGCCAATGGTCTCGGGTTTTTGTCACGACCCAAAACCCATAACCGGTCGTGATGGCGCCTCTCGTGAAGATAAGGCCAGGCGACACATCTCAAATGTCACGATTTAAAATCCACTAAGGGTCGTGGTGGCGCTGGACACCTCTGTCAGGACAGTCAACTAACTTATCAATTAATTCCTCTTTTAATACTTTTGAAAATCTAAGGGTTTTCCTTCCATTTTCGTAAATAAAAGTTCACTACTTGAATAAAAATTTAAATAATAAAAATTAGTACAAATCCGTTGAAAACCATCGCATAAACCCGGTGTCACAAGTACACGAGCAACTACTGATAAGAGAAATAAAATACAACATCCGTCCGGAATACAGCGGACGGAAAGTAAATACAGTACACTGGAAGGGACTACCCTAGCTGCGATCGCCTCGAATGATGCAGCTCACCTAGTCCCAGCGTCATCCGTGCTACTACGCCCAATAGGCTGCTAGAGGTATATATACCTGTGCAATAGAAATACACAGAAGTGTAGTATGAGTACATAATCAACGTGTATTCTGTGAGTATCCCACCTAATCCCGAAGGGTAGAGATGAGATGGCCAACTTCGATACTCACTAGAGGTCAATTAACAATATTCTATAAGTGCGAGGATGATCATGGATTTATATAGAAGTTCTAATTGTGAAGCCAGAAAACAGGTAAACACCTTCAACAACAAATCAAGGGCCTCCAAAGTTTATTCTTTATTATCTTATCAGTTTATATCAAGCCACGTAGGGTCAATTGCACATTTACAATTTTCAAAAAACAGATAAACATGCGCAAATCACACCGAGGTGACGGCCCGCTTCAATAGGACTATAGACTGTGCACTGCCGAGGGTCGAGCGACACGAACCATAGATGCATCTATTCTCACCGAGGCGTTCGGCCCGTTCCATAAATAAACACATATCATGCTCGCGAATCATCCATGCGACGCAGGCACAGACAAGGTACTTGCTTAAGTAGGAAACTAAGAGTTTATCGAGGATAATCATCCAAATAGACAAATTTCTCTTCTTTTTTTTTTTAACATTTCAGCTAAAATTAATATTAAATTTTTTTTAAATTCCTTTACCAATTCAAGGTGATTTAAACAATTCAAACTATCAATGGGTTCACAGTTAATCCAAGTATAACATGCTTTTTAGGTCCTAGACTACCCGAACCATAGCATAATAGTAGCTACGTACGGACTCTCGTCACCTCGTGCGTATGTAGCCCCCACAAATAGGAGCACATAACAAATTTAACTCACGTATGGGGTAAATTTCCCCTCACAAGATTAGAAATGAGACTCACCTCGCTCCGAAGACTCATTACCGACATTCTCCACCCTTCCGAAGAATCTACTTGATGCACCACGCTCCAAAACTAGCCAACGGTCATGCAAATCCATTAATATATTCTCAAATATTCGTTAACAATTCAAATTATACAAATTCCCTACTCCTCTTATTGAAGTGACCAAAATTCCCTCAAGTCCACGAGTCCGGAATCCGAAATTTTTCGAAGATAAAGATTACCCATGACCTTAGGAACTCAAATATATAATTTTCTCTTAATTCCATACTCAAAATCCTGACCAAAATCCAAGATTTCTAATTTTCTAGGTTTCCGACCAAAACCTAAAATTTACACTAATTTAAATGTCTAAATCCGTATATAAACTTGTATTTAACTCAAAACCAGTAGAAATCACTTACCCAAAGCTTGGTGACGAAAATGGCACTCAAAGGTTGCTCCAAGTCGGCTCCCATGAAAGAAAATGAGGTTAAATGAGCCAAAACCCGATTTTAAAATATCACTGCCCAGACGACCCTTCTATGCGATCGCAACCACAGCTTCGCGATCGCATATGGCAAATTTGCTGCCTCCAAATTCCTCATATGCGTTCACATGAAACAACACTGCGATCGCATAGGCCCAGGTCTCCTTCTTTTGCGATCACATTCAGCCTATTGCGATCGCATAGACCAATTCCAGCCCCCTCAACTCTTGCTCTATGCGATCGCATACTCTCTCTTGCAATCGCATAGAGTAAAAATCTGCTGCACATATATACCAGCAAATCAGCAGTCCTCACGAGGCGAAAATCGATCCGTTAACCATCCGGAATCCACCCGAGGCCCCCGGGACCCCAACCAAACATACCAACCAATCCCAAAAAATATTACGGACTTGCTCGAGGCTTCAAATCATATCAAACAACGCTAAAATAGTGAACTACACCCCAATTCAAGCTTAATGAACTTTGAAATTTCAAACTTCTATTTTCGATGTTTAGACCTATCAAATTACGTCTGATTGACCTCAAATTTTGCACACAAATCATATTTGACATTACGGACATATTCCAACTTTCAGAATTGGATTCTGACCCTGATATCAAAAAGTCAACCTCCGGTCAAACTTCCCAAAAACCTTCAAATTTCTATTTTTAGCCAAATGACTTCAAAATGAATTACGGACCTCCGAATTCACTTCAGATTGAACTCCTAACTCCAGAATCACCATACGGAGCTATTCCCCAGACTCGAAATCCCAGACAGACATCGATAACACTGAAATGCACTTCAAGCCAAACGTAAGAAATTCCTTTTAAAATGCTAACTTCCACAATAGGCGCCAAAACGCTCCTGGGTTATCCAACACCCAATCCGGGCATACGCCCAAGTCCGAAATCATCATACGAACCGGTTGGAACCTTCTGATCCCGATTCCGAGGTCGTTTACTCAAAATTCCAATCGTAGTTCATTCTTTCGATTTTAAGCTTCTGAAATGAGAAATCTTCTCCCAAATCAACTCCGAACTTCCCGAAATTCAGTTCCGACCACGCGCACAAGTCATAATACCTGAAATGAAGCTGTTCATGTCCTCAGACCATTGAATGACATGTTAGGGCTCAAATTGACCGGTCGGGTCGTTACATTCTCTCCCACTTAAACATACGTTCGTCCTCGAACGTGCTGAGAACTACACCGAAGTAGTCTGAAATCACTGTTTAGCACCTCATGCACCTTCCTGTGCTACCACAACTTAGCTGAGCACACTAGCTCGATAAATCCTGAAGATATTCCCTTTTATTCAAGCAATTAAGCCTTAGAGCCCAATTCCAACATCCGGAATTCTATGCCAGTCCTGTTTCCAACATACGATCACCATATCAATCACTACACGATGTACTCAAATACGATTGCATAACTTTGTTGAATTCACACTTTGCATTACCCACTCGTAGGGCCACAATAACCTTTTTCTGATCCAATTAGTCAAAATTCTACTAATCTGGTGCTCCCATTGCACCCCATGACATATACAGGTCTTACTCTAACCTTTACCATACTGCCATGACGGAAGAGATGTACCAACAATCATAATCAACTGCCGAGTCGACAAAACATTAGGTCTATACTCCTGACAAAACCTTCACCCCATTCTGAACCCAATAATGGTCTTATTTCCATATTAGGCCTCATATAGCTGGATTGCACAGAATCCTAGATCAAGGGATCTCGTCTAATTCGATACAGATGCTCAGGAAATAAGCCACCCCAGAAATTGTTAAAATCCCATATGATGCTACCATGCGCCAGCAGGCCACCAATTCTAATGTGATGCAAAAGGAAAACGAACTCTGGGAGGAACCTAACTCTCACACTAATAAGGACTTTCCTTAGAAAATAGGAACCGAAACACACAAGATAGCATATACTACTCCAGACTCGACATCACACTGTTGCGGCGCGCAACCCGATCCAAATAACATACCCATGGCGGTGTGCCACCTGATCCTCACAACATAACCATTGCGGCGTGCCACCCGATCCAAATAACATACCCATGGCGGCATGCCACCCGATCCACGCGTAGAACTGACAAAAGGAGATTGCACTTTGACCTAAATCTGCTTATTACAATAAAAATTATCGAATTTCGGTCACAAGCACTCTAAATGCATAATACCATCCATGAGAAAACACATAGCGCTATAGGCTACAAAACTCAAGCACAACTAAGGTACGATGCAAGATCTAAATCTCAAGAGCCATTCCGCTCACATAACATCAACGCCACGCGAAACCTTAACACATAAGAATTTACCAAACTCTGCAACTCATACGGCGCCATACATCATTACGTGGGATAGCTGATGCTAAAATATCACCCCGACTGTCCCTCCATAAGGGACGCTCGTTGAGACGTACACAACTGGCTTGATATAAAGCCCTGTTTATATATAAATCGATCCATTGATCTCAAGACGATTTCTGATTGCGCCCACTTGGCTAACCACCTTTCAAAGGTTCATAGTAACTTCCTTTTTCCTCATAACACATGAGAACAACCATCATAACCGGAGCAACCTCCTCGGTTCATAACCCAATAAACAAAGTGTCCTCCAGGTCTAAATTCTCAAATTAATGTTATTACCACAATCCCCATACCAGGTCTAAATCTTTAGTCAATCAAGGGACTACATGTCAAGCTTATACAATCTTTCTGTGGGACACGCTCCTATAATTTTCCGAAATAAATGACGGGTCTACACATCTAAACCATCGAACGCACTAGCGCTAAAAAGCGATCAAGAATCCTTAACCAGGATGCAAAGCCTTTTTCATAACACATCGATCTCAGGTGACGCTGAATACAATATCAATTACTTTAATCATTCATCCCTTTCCTTGCTCATCCGAGCCCGTGACATCCTTTCCAACACCAAACTGAAACCTTAATCCTCACTTTAAATTTGTATGCTACTCACTGCACTTAACGTGCTCATACACGATAGAACACGATTTTTTCATCGTAACTCCGAAATCATTAATATTTTAACACTTCGTCACATAAGAACTTTTCACTTAACTCCCTTCAAGAGAATCATAGCAACACATAGGTGAATTTCCATAACCATAGGATATGCAAATCCCTAAGTAGTGGTATAAGCCACCATAGTCCTTCCGGAATCCGCTTCCACTTAACAAGCCATAACAGAAGAATGCTTCTGAATGTTATCAATTACGGCGGCCGACAAACCTCACGAATTATTTCACATTTCTCAAATGCTACACCACAAGGTAACACATTATAGAACATTCTAGGCACCTTCTCATAGGCTGCTACAAAGCTTGATTCTTAGTTGTACTTATAGGCTTGAAATCATTAACTACCACACTTTATCTTTTGAGTTCCACTAAGACCATTACTGAGAGCCACCCACTATGACTTGGTCCCGAGTATAATTCACTCCAGAAATCTTTTAACACACGAAATACTCTCTCGGCGAAGCACCCGACGAAATCGCTTTCTCTGAAACCTGTATCCCTACAAGGCATAAATCCTAACCCTTTTTCCAAGTCCGAACATGAGCCAATAAGGCCAACAATCGCATGCCTCCAACAATTCATTTGCTCGAATTACCACTTATGGTCTTTTCTTGTAGTTAAATTAATCCATCAACATGCTAATAACCAGAAATCATGCAAGTGGTTAATCATACAGCCTAATCATAAGCGGTGGGACTCTCCTACTTAGCTTGAAGCCATCATTCCACCATTCTTGAGTTCGCCCAACCTTTTTACCTCTTATTGACATAACCTCGCGCCATAAGTTGTCGAACTTTCTCGGAATCTTCCTATAAATCCCCATCTTTCATATTCTGAATCATTAACCACATTCGCACGACCGATCTCTTTGTTGAACAACCAGTATAATTATTTACAGAAGCTTCGCCAACCACGCGACCGCTAACCTGCTCACGGGGAATAACCCACCTAGGGGAATCACCTCCCGATATCTACCCACGCCGCTACACGGGGTACATTCACTATGACACCAATAGCCCATCCTAAGTCCGAGCTCACCTTCTTGTTGCACAAGTTCACTTACCCTTTGTGTACATTCATTAAATGCGCGACAACATCCTTCCACTTCAAAGTCATGCTACATCTCTCTTTATTTAAGCAGCTCCTTTCCGTTATATTAAATCCCCGATCGCACAAGAGTCCCTGCTTCAAATTAGATCCGAAGACGCCAATAACCAAGCACTAATATTCTCAAGTCGTTCCAGACTCCCTTAAGGTGCATAGTTTTCTCATTACCAAGCCCCTACACAGCTCCGCTTCTCTCCCACTTTGGGCAAACTCACTTCTTCAATCAACCGCTCGGCCTGTGCTCCCTAAGCCTGACCTTTTAGAAGTTTAAAACTCCGCCTGACACTTCCCACATGTCTCATTCGTCTCTTGCTGCTCAGTTGTTGCCTTAGTAAAATTCATCCTCATAGAACTTGAACCCACAAATCGCTACTGACATAAACCCTTCCGAAGGTCATCTTTATCGAACCGTCAACATTTGCAATACTGATTCAATCTGGAACTGCCGTACCCTGCGATATCTTATAGTTGTATCTTCAATAGTATTTCACAATATCCCGCCATAAGGCGAATGGCAACAGATTATAACATCGACAAACTTAGAGCGTTCAGTTAGGACTATAGCACCCCACATATATAGGAGAACTCTGCCACACTTGCAATTACCACGATTCATTACTTCCACCAGTCCACATCTGACCATCCTTGGTTCGATTGACTTTCCCCTGCGGGGAATAAAATTCCTAATCCCTCTGATTGCACACTAAGTAAACCTCCCTTCAATTCATTCACTGCCCTGACACGTGGGCAAACACCCTACCATCACAACAATACCCCGAAATAAAAACTCATAAGCATTATGGCAACCTGTGCCTAGCCTCAAGGCTCTTAGAAGTTCTGTTACTGAGCTGAAACAACATAATATCCCTCCATAATGCGACAATAATAGTCCAATCAACTATACCGGGAAAAATCATCCTGCACCACAATTGTAATGCCATTACAATCCTTCAATTTTTGATTTATAACAAGCGCTCGCGTCGCGTAAGATTGAGTGAAAAGGAATCAAAGGCATAAGACTCAAAGGAATCAAACCGTATGATAAGGAAATCAAGAAGGGAAGTACTCCTAACAGTCCTGCAGCCTCTCGAGGATAAGTACAGACGTCTCCGTACCGATCCGCGAGACTCTACTAGACTTGCTCATGACTCGTGAGACCGACGGGAACCTAGTGCTCTGATACCATGTTGTCACGACCCAAAATCCACTAAGGGTCGTGGTGGC
>MU721112.1:183929-198601 GCA_026770625.1 Nicotiana glauca | reverse complement strand
GCAGTTGCACACAACACCCGAATACCGATAGAAAAACTCTTATCAACTAAAGTCTCATCTCAACACCTTCATATACTGCAAATGATAAATAAAACACATAGTAAGCCATAACCATTTCTTAGATCAACCATTTATGAAGCCACTTCTCCTTTGGCAAAAACCATAGAAAATTTTTGAGTTGAACCTCGATATTATCCTCCCAATATGCTGAAATCAAATCTGTTTGTATTCATTCTAGATCAAAACAATCTCATCTAATCTGGCATAACTATTCTGGAGACATTGACATGTCAGTACAGACGAAATCCACGACTTGTGAAATCCGTGCATCAATAAGCCACAATCCGACTTACTCAAATCATGAAAATAGCTCAAAAGAAAGAGCTGTACCACAAGCTCACGAGTACCACCACAACACAAGGATGAGAACATGTCTCACATCATAGAAATAGAACACACGAATCTATCCCGCAAGGTCATATCTTCACATAGCTTCACTGCAAATGAGCGATCCTATCCAAACACTGCTCCACCCGAAACACCTCAAGTCACTATGCTCGAAATCGACAACTACGCACGATTCGATGTCTAGAACCAAAGAAAATCATCATAACCACGGTGACACAAGTAACACATACCACACAATCCTGATAGGACATAACCGATACACCATTCACTGAGCAACACCCAATTACTCTTCCCGCTCGACTTCCACTATAAACCCCAATAGTATCGCACCATACGGCTACCACAGAAACGGAAAATACCTCAAAAAGAGAGCCGTTTTGCAAGTACCACAAGTACCACCCCAACGATATTCTATGAGCTCATCAATCACAGTGGAACCAAGATACATGAATATAATAATAATAACCAACTCTTCTATAGCTCACATTTACATTAACTTCACGAGCAACTTAGTTGCCGATAAGATAATCCACTTGGCATGGTCACAGACCTCCAGTCCAAGCATATCATATAGGAGCAATCCAACAAGTACATCTATATATGCTAAATGAAATAAAATTCTCATGCTCCTGGACTGGCATAAATAACACTCTATATTGTAGGCATGAGCAAACTGTGCTATCACAACTCAAATCGGCAAATTAACACAGAATTAGTAATTACCAAGTTCGTTCTAAAATTTAGCATCTTGGAAATCTCAAGTATAGTCCAGATAGTTCTCAACAAAGTTACGAATACAAGAAACATTATACCTTTAAGCTCAATATCCCACTCTAGGAATATCATAGCCTACACATCTTACGAGCATGAATATTGGCTCGGTGCTTGCACACAGGTTCAAACCTCACATATATTCGTGCTCACAGTGCATAGTTATCACCATCAATTAGCTCGACTAGTGCATCCAATGAGTTTAGATAAAATACTCACCTCAAATATGCCACAATCCCAAAATAGTATATTTTGAGAAATTCCCCGTTTCTAAATTCATAGATCACATAAATCACCATAACAGATCACAACCTCAACACTCAAATGACTAACACATCACTCAAGTACGATCATCCCATGATAATTATTCTCAAAATTTTTCTACACTACATAGCAAAATCAAAATATTGGTAGTCGATCAACCAAGTGGGTGTTGAAATACCAATAAACATCTGTCAGGTCTTACCGAGCAGTTATAACATTCATCTGAATATCTGAAACTGACTATTCTATCCAGTATTTGTGACCTTCCCTTCAATAATGAACTGCCACCTCATACATGAAAATATTAAGCATGTACAACACACCACGTCTATCATGCCATCATTTTGCAAATGCAAGAATATCATTAGAATTTTCGGGCTATAAGAAAATTACATTTTGGGCAGTTAGAAATCTTCTATTTGCTCCCATCTAGGAGTTAACAATATACAATATGTTCCTCACACCGGTAGAAGATATCCGGCTCGAACTATGGTAAAAACCATCAAGAAAAATTTCAAATCTGCTCGCACATAATCAAGTTATCAAAACGGAATTCCTTTGGCTTGACCAGGCCATGCAGGTCACCAACCCAAGAATATTGCCACAAAACATCTGTAAAGCATCACCACATCATTAGTACACTAATACCCTATTGTATCCATTACCATACCGAATTACTTTCACATTTATCTGTTTCCTTGTTAGTACACCATTATCCTTAACTGAAACTTGCCCTACAAACTTTAACGTGAAACCACAACGTCTAAGGCTCATAAGCCATTGAATACTCTTTAAAAAATTCCCGCAAGCACCACGTTCGAAATACTTACCCTGAAGAGACATTTTACGAATTCCGAACCATTACCTGCACCTTCCTGATAGTGCCACATAGAAGCCCATAATTGATATAGAAAACCCACAAATCTTGACACCCTCCAAATGCAAACCTCAATTTCTAGCAACAAAATACAACATGAAATTCCCCCAATTATTACATGCAAAATTTTGAGCACATTAGAACCATTCCTTAGAGTCATCCACCCTAATCGAACTGAAATTTAACCCGACCAATAGAACCGAACAACCAGTTCCTCATTGGCACTTCTGACACTACGGCATACAGCCTTGCCTTAGTCGAAAATTTCCTTTACTCGAGCCATCCTCGAGCTTAATCTCCGCAAACCAGAACTGATTCACTAGCATGCCTCAAATCGGAACCAAAATAGAACATAACCGTGCAATCAACTAATCAATAGCAACTCCCCAACTTGGCTCGAAGCCATATATCAAAACACACACCATAATTCATAACGCATATACTTTATTTCTTATACAATACTAAAGTGAGATTAACTAAATCCTTCATAAGATCGTGGAACACAAACCATCTGGTACTTTAGATCTTCTGCAAATCTCGTATTCACTCTCGTAGTAGTTAAATCCACCCTCTTAAGCGATCCAAAATTTAAATTTCAACATATATATCTCACTTGAAATTGGATCTTCTAACATACAACATAAAGATCGCGCAACTCCAGAACACTCCACAGGAGGTAACCCACATGCCTTGCCTCAAAATAACATTTCTATATTTACCTTCCACCGTCATCCACATTACATAGTCACTCAGTCTTCCTGAGTCTAAACTCATAACGCCACATGAAATTTACTTTAGTCCCAACTAGGAGACAGGAAAAAAAGATTCTTCATGCACCCATAACTTGGGTCTACATATCCAATCACATTGGAAATCAAACACCTAATAGTACATCTATACTCCGGCAGACCCTTCTCATCGTTCCAAATTATGTGATCACATCTTGGAGTCATTACATACTCATCGCATAGCCATCCAACCATTATTTCTATTAATAGGGCACTACTGAATATATAAGTTCAAAAACACAGCTCACGTAATCAACACCTTGGTGCTCAAGCCATAGGCAAAAATCTGACCTCAAGTTCTCCAGACTGGCCCAACATCAACTCACAGAGATCACATCTCACCCCTCGATCAGGGAATCACAATCCATCAAGGCACATCTGATACTGAGCGCTCGTTCGCGCATACAAATGCGTGGAAGGAATTCAAAGAGTTATATTCCAAGCTGAATCAAAGACGCATGATAAGAATTTCAAGAATGTGAAGTTTTCCTAAAGGTTCAGCAGCCTCCCGAGGATAAATACAGACGTCTCCGTACCAATCCGCGAGAATTTACTAAACTTGCTCATGACTCGTGAGACCTATGTAACGTAGGCTCTGATACCAACTTGTCACGACCCAAAACCCATATCCGGTCATGATGGCGCCTCTCGTGAAGACAAGTCCAACCGACATATCTCAAATTCGAAGTCAAACAACTAGAAAACAATAAATTGGGCTAAAACATTATTTAATAATTTCTAAACAGTACATAACACCACAATAATATGGAAGTACAACCCTAACACAACCCGACATTAGGGTGTCACTAGTCATGAGCATCTATTTGAGTATAAATACAACTAGAAGGTCTGAAATATACACAACAGGACTGATGAAAGATAAGGGAGAAAAGCGGTGCTGTGAATGCTGACAACCACCTCGCTAAACTCCGATAACCCTGCCTCCAATCAGCCAAAACCCGCTACCAGGTGTATAAATACCTGCATCTGCACACAAGGTACATGGAGTAAAGTGAGTACTCCAACTTAGTTAGTAATAAAGGTAAATAACAACTGAGTAGTAAGAAATCACATAAAGCATATCAACATGCTGTATGGAAGCAGTATAAAACCATTTAAGAAAGCAATGAAGCTGTGAAATCTCTTTAAAACATCTTTGCTCAGTTCAAACTTCCTTTGTAAATGACTTTTCAAATAGTTAAGCAAAAATGCAAAGCAGTTAGTGCAGATAAGCACACAAATAAAAAAATTCGCCCATCGGGCACAATGTCTCAGAACGGTATCAGCCCCTCGGGCAATCGCATAGAGCAGTACCAGCCCCTAGGGCAATCACATAGGACAGTATCAGCCCCTCGAGCAATCACATAGAATAGTATCAGCCCTTCGGGCAATCACATAGAACAGTATCAGCCCCTCGTGCACGGTTTTGTTCTTGGTCAGTCATTGTTACCTGACCAAAACACTTCCTACAGTGCTATTGTTACTACTGTCGAAAATTTGTCTGCTCTGGTCAGTCATTGTTACCTGATCGCATGGTTTTATTCCTGGTCAGTCATTGTTACCTGACCAAGATGCGTCCTACAGTGCCATTGTTACTACTGTCTAAAATTTGTCCACTCTAGTCAGTCATTGTTACCTGGCCGCATGGTATTATTTCTGGTCAGTCATTGTTACCTGACCAAGATGTGTCCTACAGTGCCATTATTACCACTGTCTAAAATTTGTCCGTTTTAGGCGGGTACCCGTGCTCAGTATGGGTGTGTAAACTCCGAAGGGGCCCCTTACGGCCCAAGCGCTGTATCAAGCCACCTCGTGGCATCATCACTCAGCATATCCTCACATCACTCAAGCCACCACGTGGGATATAAAGTATCCCAGGCCCTCGACCTCATATCACTCAGCATTTCCTCACATGTGGCCCTCGGCCTCACTCAGTCTAGAAATCATCATAAGCCCCTCGGGCATTTGTAAAATAGTGGCTCTCAGCCCAAAATATCATTTAAGTTTCAAATCTGTATAAAAGTGGCTGAGTTTGTAAAACCATAAATATCAACAGGACTGAGTATAAATATAAGTCAAAACAATGAGGAAATAGTGAATAAAAATCCCCAAAGGGTCCAAATAATTGGCACGAAGCCCAAATATGGCAATTAGCCCAAATCATGATGATAACAAATAATTTTCAGTCAAATATTTGGTGAAATCATCAATGGGGACGGACGAAGTCACAATCCCCTGAAGTAAAATACTCGCGCTCATCATCCAGCGTGTGTTTCACCTCAATATAGCACTACGATGTGCAATCCGGGGTTCCAAACCCTCAGGACATCATTTATAATCATTACTCGCCTCGAACCAGCAATTTTTTTAACCCGCGATGATTTTGCCCCTCGAATCGACCTCCGAATGCCTCGAATCTATCAATAACAATTCGATTCAGTTAATAAAAATTATAGAAATTTATTCCATATAAAATTCTACATTTTCCATCAAAAATCCGAAATTACAATTAAAATTCGCCCGTGGGGCCCACATCTCGGAACCTGGAAGAAGTTACAAAATATGAAACTCCATCCAACCACGAGTCTAACCATACAAATTTTACCAAAATCCGACAATAATTCGGCCTCCAAATCTAGAATTTTCGTTTTTGAAAAGTTTACAAATTTTCTCCAATTTCTTCCATTTGATTCACTTATACTTGATGAAAATAACCATGGAATCATTAAATATAACACTTTTGGATATAGAACACATACCCCAATCCATATGGTAAAAATCATTTCAATCCGAGCTCCATAGCTCTAAAAATGAGAAAAAATCTTGTACTGCTCGAAATATACACTGTCCAGAATTTTTGCTTCTACGGCACTGTTCACCGCAAAAGCAGAATCACTGTTCATCACAGATGCGGTACTGTTCATCGCATCTGCGAAAATACCAGCAAGTGCCCAGAAAATTGCGGTAGCTTTTTATTTCACTAAAAATGCTCTAACTCCATTATACAAACTCGGAATTCGACGATTCTTGTTCCTATGAACCACAAATAATAATACAAACCTATTACTTCAATAGAAACACAATTTGGAGTTCATTTGCTCAGTGAAATACCCGTTTCGCTCGTTAAACAATTAACTCATGTTTCGCGTCAAAAACCCAATCGCGACATGATGAAATTAGACCATACTTTCCAGATCACTCCTATAATTCATTATTAAAATTTTGGAAGTCTCAAAATCAAATTTCGATTTCTAGAACTAAAAATGGACCTTTGGATCATCACATGCTTATTCTCAAAACGACAAAAGTCTTCCAAAAACTTTTCCAGAACTTATCCTAGCCTCATGGGACCCCGAACAAACATGCCAACATAATTCATAACATCATTCAAACATGTTCCAACCATCAAAACACCTCAAACAACATCAAATTACCCCAAAACTCATCGAATTCAAGCCTAAGTTTCCAAAAACTTCCGAAATACACTTTCGATCAAAAAACCGACCAAACGGTGTTCAAATGACCTGAAATTTTGCACACACATCCCAAATGACACAATAAAGCTGCAGAAACTCTCGGAATTCCATTCCGACCCTCGAATCAAAATCTCACCTATCAACCGGAAATTACCAAAATACAAACTTCGCCAATTCAAGTCTAATTCTAAACCGGACCTCCAAAACCACTTCCGATCACACTCGTAAGTCACAAATCACCTCCCGGAGCTAACCGAACCATCAGAAATTACATCTGAGCCCTCTAACTTATAAGTCAACGTCTGATTGACTTTTTCAACTTAAGCCTTCTTAAAAGAGACTAAATGTCTCATTTCTTATCAAAACCACTCCAAACACAACCTAATCAACTCGACCACATAAGACACGAATAACGAAGCATAAGGAAGCAAATATGGGGGAAACAGAGCGATGACTCATGAGATAACTAGCCGGGTCATCACAATTTTACGGGGAGAACAACAATGTAATTGCTCCAAGAGCCGAGGTGCCACCGGTTAATCTTGGGGAGGCACCAGTTGCTGATCCGATCGATGTCAGTTTGTACGTTGCTTTATATGCTGACCTAGGCGCGCACCCCGAAAGGAGTGTACGCGGGGAAGGCGAATCTGGTGGTCGAGGTACATAGGGTACAGGAGACGGTCGAGTTAGTCTCCAGGTGATATTCCAGATGCTAGAGGCTCAATAGGCTGCTATTGTGTAGCTTCAAAATCAACTTAGAACTCCGAGTAGGGTTGAGCTGAAAATCACTCGTCGTAACGAGCAGTGCCCGAGAGGTCAAATGGTAACAGATGGGGGACCGATCCAGCAATAATCAAAATGATCTAGGACCTCACAAAGGTAATCTAGTAAGGAGAAAAATAATTGAAGCTAATGATAAAAAATTGGAGACATACAACTCTCGAGTTGATCAGATGCCGAGGGCACCACCAATCTTGAAATAGGTGGATTCAAAGAAGTTTGCACAAAAGCCGCTTCCTCAAAATGTGGCTCCGAAGCCTATTCCAAAGAAGTTTCGTATGCCAGACATACCCAAATAAAAGGGGACCACTAATCCCAACGAGCATGTTACTTCATATACACGCGCCATCAAGGGTAACGATTTAGAAGATGATGAAACCGAATCTGTGCTGTTGAAAATGTTTGAGAGACCCTTTCAAAGGGAGTAATGATTTGGTATCACAACCTACAGCCAAATTCCATCGACTCATTTTCCATGTTAGTAGATTCTTTCGTAAAGGACACGCCGGGGCCATAAAGGTCACAACAAGAAAATCGAACCTTTTCAAGGTAAGACAAAAGGATAACGAAATGCTGAGGGAGTTTGTATCCCGATTTCAAATGGAATGCATGGAGTTTCCACCAGTCACAAATGATTGGTCTATTCAAGCTTTCACCTAAGGGTTGGACGAGCGGAGTTTGATAGCATCACATCAGTTGAAATAAAATTTGATCAAGTATCCAGCTATAACTTGGGTAGATGTGCACCATCAATATCAATCAAAGATTAGGGTCGAGGACGACCAATTAGGAGCCCCTTCCGATTTAGTACATCCAAACAGGTGCAGTTAAAATACAAAGGGACATCAATAGGGAGCCAAGGTCGAATAGAGAACGATATCAACCACATACTGTAGATTGACAGAACAATGGTTCAGGATCCAATTCGGCCCAGAATGATTGAAGAAATGATCGATGACAAAATTCTTGGGGACATATGAGCAAAAGTGTTTTTAATATGCATGGCAATCCTACAGAGGCACCTTGGTTATCAGAATATAACTTTAGCATCGATTCATCGGATATTCTATCGGTAATCAGAAGGATCAAAGATACTAGGTGGCCCAGACCCATACAAAACTATCCTTCCCAAATAAGCCCAAATTTTATGTACAAGTATCATGGCACGCATGGTCACATGATTGAGGATTGCATGAAATTAAGGGATGAGGTAGCACGTCTATTCAATGAGGCCACCTCGAGAGTTCCTTGGTGATCGAGCGAAGAATCATTTAAGAGAAAGGGATGCCAACAAGAAAAATGAACGGGAAGAACCCCAACATGTCATTCATATGATCGTCGGTGGGGTCAACATTCCACAGGGACCCATTTTCAAATGCATTAAGGTATCTATCACCAGGGAAAAATGAAACTGAGATTATGTGTCTGAAGGCTCCTTATTATTCAATGACGAAGAAGCAGAAGGCATTTCTTATCCCTACAATGATGCTCTGGTAATTTCTGTCTTATTAAATAAAGTTCAAGTTAAACGTGTTTTAGTGGATCCAAGTAGCTCGGCGAATATCATCCGATCGAGGGCCTTGGAACACCTCGTCCTACAAGATCAAATCGTGCCCACAACTCGGGTCTTAAACGGCTTCAATATGGTCAATGAAACAACTAAAGGGTGATTATTCTTCCTGTGAATGTGGTTGGAACCATTCAAGATACCAATTTCCACATGATCGAGGGCGACATGAGGTACAATGCCCTACTTGGAAGACTTTGGATCCACAATATGAGGCAGTCCATTCGACTCTCCACCAAGTTATGAAATTCCTGATGTCGGACGGTGTAAAGACAGTATATAGGGAGCAGCATGCTACAAAGGAAATATTTGCGGTTGATGAGTTAACGCCGATATCGACATTATCAACCTTGGAAAGGTCGAGCATCAAAGGAAAATAGAAAGCCAAATAGCAATCACAACCACTAGCCTAGACTGAATCGAGGAAACAGGAGATAGAAGAAGAAGAGGAGGATTTTCTAACCCCTCAAACCTTTATTGTTCTCGAAGATTCCGATGCCACCAAATCAACAGTCGAAGAGCTGAAACAGGTTATATTGATCTAGTACCTGCTCGAGCTAAAGGTATACCTGGGAGCAGGATTAATTCCCAAACTCATGAGAAAGATTATTCAATTTTCTTATTGATAACATAGATTGTTTTGCTTGGACCCACTTAGACATGACAGGGATCCCACCGGAGATAATGACGCATCGACTAATCCTGGACCCTAGGTTCAAACCAATAAAGCAAAAAGAGAAGACCCCAATCCGACATAAACCACACATTCATAAAGGACGAGGTAACTAAACTTCTCAAAATAGGGTCCAGTCGGGAGGTGAATATCCCGAATGGTTAGCCAATGCAGTTGTAGTCCCTTAAAAAGACAACAAACTTAGAATGTGTGTAGATTATAAAGATTTCAACAAGGCATGTCCCAAAGATTATTTTCCACTGCCTAACATCGATCGCATGATTGATGCTAAGGCTGGCCACAAGATCCATGCCTTTCTCGATACCTATTTGATCACACCCAACTATGCCCTCTAAAAAGGACTCTGTGGACGTTGCAAATATAACCCAAGTATTACGCCCAGGGTCGAATCCACAGAGAGTTAACCTATCAATCACTATCTTTAGACCCACTAAACTCTTCAGAACCAGTTTCCCAAATGTTTGAATCACAGTTGAAGGTTTCTTTACTAACTACGATTGCACGTAAATTAAACAGCTTTAAACTAAACTACTAAGGTTGTAAACAATAATGAGAAGAAGCTAAGGCAATGATTCCCCCTATTGATGGAATCCCTTCTGTTTATGCTCATACAAATTTACCAACACATCTCTATCAATAATGAACGCTCATCTTACCTTAAATCTCTATCGAGTAATCACAGTAATATACTAAATGCACTCTCCCGAGATACAATAGCTTACTTTATTTAACACAATTCACTTTAGATTACACCCAAGGTTTAGTTATCCCTAATCCCACCTTTAAACCCGCAATTATAGATTCCTCTTATACTTTGGGAATGGTGTTGTTCAACAATAACCTAAATATGCACTCTTTTCCAAGTTATGCACACTAAATAGGCACGACTAATTGAGGATCCTGTCAATTAACTACAACAAGCACAAATTTGAACAAATAGAGCTTAAACTAGCAAATTGTATTCACATAAACAAGAATTTCATCCCCCAATAGGTTCCATCAAAACCTTAGACAAAGGATTTAGCTACTCATGGCTATGTGAAAACAAACTAGGATAGAATTCATCATAAATAACAATAAAAATCAAAGAAAAGAAGAAATATGTTTTGGGTATTCTCTCACAATAGTTTTCCTTGCCAAGATACTCAATACATGCCTCTTTTGGGCGAAGTCTAGTGTTTAAAATAGGGTTTAGGTCTAAAAATCCCGTGTTTTACACTTTAGTCCTTGAAGTTTCTTGCGCCTGCCGCGGTCCAAATGCCCTCTCTGATCTCGATTTAATCTGCAGCTCTCTTCTATCGCGGTTTTGCCGTGGTCGCAGTGGAACCGCGGCCAAACCCTTTCTCTGAATCTTCAGGCCTGGAAGGCATGGTTTACTTGGGAAATTTCACAGTTGGCCTCTTTTTCTTCATTTTTTTACTCCAAAAGTACTTCCTAGCCTTCCTTGGACATATATCACCTGCAAATCATTAAAAGCACTAATAAGAGCATTTGGTTATCACTTTTATCATCAAAACTACACAAGAATGTGGTTATTTAAGGCGTGATTATAGTTAAATTCACCTATCATCAACACCCCACACATAAACCTTTTCTCGTCCTCGAGCAAGCTAAACCACACTTATAGGCCTAACCGTTCAATGCATTGCCCCAATTTATGTCGCACCCGCCATTATAATGGATCAACCTAAGCAGTGCAACAATCATACCTCAGATGCAGACTCTCATGCCATGACACACTCGTGCTCACTCTAGTTACTCTAACAGAAGTGAAGACTCCCTTTTTCTTCCTGAGTCACATGCCCTCACATAAAAAAAATCTGAGAGAAGTTCCACACACATAAATTCAAACAACAAGGAACCAAATATAGGAAGAATTCACTCACTCTCAGCAAAGAGCATTCACATGCCACATAGACACACCATAAGCTTGCCCCTAGTGTAATACTCTACTAATCGAGTTGTTCAGTCAAAGATCAAGAGGTCTTCATTTGGTTGTAATGTAGGCTTAGGGACGGGTAGGATATATTTGGATATAGCGACTAACCTCCCTAAGCACTTTTAATACACACTTCCTTTTATTTTAATTTCCATGTTCAACCCAAATCGTTCTTCCACATTTTTGTTTCACATGTGACCCCCACTTTTCGTTAGGTGCGACTGCCTTAATTTTTTTTAACCAAGCTGTTGCACCATTCAAGTATTTCTTTCCTTATTTTCCCTTTTTCTCTAGTTCCCTACTACCCCACACTTTGACTTTTGTATGTTCTTTAGTAATTCAAGTGCTTCTAGGAGGTACAGGTTCAAACAGTCAAACTATTCAAACACAGGGATAAAGGTCATTATAGGGTTATCAAAGAACAGGTTTCAGGCTCAAAGAGGTTAACTATGGCAATATATATATATAGGTGGATTCACAATTATACAGGCTTACACAAAGAAATGCCTCAATCATCTCTAAAACCAAACAACTTCTATTTCGCTTTGCAAACACACAGGGCAAGTACTAGGTATCGCATGCAAGCATAGAATGCAAGTGATATCTCCTACACACTTAGCTTGTAACTCATTCCGAATCTGTTCATCAACACACTCATACGAGCGTTCAAGCAAGACAATATGTGCAAAATTAAGGCATAGATTTACGAGTCCACAAACGAGCCTAGACGTCACGCTCTCAAGTTCATTTTAGTTATTTGCAGGTGTGCACATCAGGAGTGGAATTCTAGCCTTCACCCATCTTAGTCCTAAAACTACAAAAGAAAAATCTACCTAACCCGGTTCAAGAAAAGCCCTTGGAAAAGAACCGTGGTCAAAAGAAAAACCAAGGGGGAAGTACTACACTACCTAGAAGAGAAAAATAAAATAAAAAAAATCTACATGGACTACTTCCCTCAAGAGTACTATCCAAGTGGTCCGTCCTCAGGAAGAGTCCTCTAACTTTTTTTTTTTCAGTTTAAAATAATTCCGACTTTGATCCTCAAGAGACCCATCGACAAGTGTCCGTCGTTGGTCCAAGTCAGCTAATCCTAATATAAGCACACTCAAATATATACAACACATCAATCTAATGCAACAATACAACAACATATATATACATTACAATCATGCAATCAGAGCAAGCCTCCCACCCTAAACTTAAAATCATGGCATGTCCCCATGTCATATCAAGAAAGTAAAGAGCATAAGGGTCAGAAGACTTCCCTAAGACTCACTCAGAGTCAGAGACGGTGCTGGGGTCTACACTGCAAGCTTTCCCCAATGCACGGAACCAGGCCATAAACCTGCTCTCAGATCTGGACTGCCTTTGAGACATGGCATCCATCCGCATGTGTAGGCCATCCACCGAGGTGCGGAGATCCGTGACCTCTTCCTCCATGAAATGCAGCATAGGCCAGGTGGAATGTTATCTGGATAGGCCTGCCCTAGTATGGGGGCGCCGAGAGGATCCGACACTGTCAGTAGATTTTTTAGATGGAGCAAGAGGAACTGGATCATCATCCTCATCATCAATCTCAATTGTTGTATGTGTACCCCAGCCCACTCTGATGCCAGAGGCTCTGAATGCTGCTTTAGGGGGCAAGTCTCCATCGGTAGGATTGGTAGGGGTATTGCTCAGCAGGCACAGTGTAGTCACCAAAGAAGGGAAGTAGAATCCCTTAGATAGCAGCAGTCCCCGTAAGACCATTTCATCACTAATTACCCTTTTCGTATCAAAATCTTTCTTCGTCACGAAGAACTATGTCAACAGTGCACGCTGGAAGTTCATGTCAGTTGTGTTGCTTGAGGGGAGGAACCGGCTGCAGATGACAGTTAAGTAACACTTAGCCAAGTGGGTGAAAGAGTTGGAGTTCAGGGTGATGTGGTCACGTATCCAGGTTGGTCGCCCCCCTGTGCAGAGTATATTAATCATGACCTCCCATGTGACCCCTGGCCTATCGTGGTAGTAGTCGATGTCACTAGCGAACTGAGGCAGCCGGAACACCTGGCGAATCATGGGAATTGTGGTGCTGACCACTGTACCTCGCACAATCACCTCCCTTCCTAAGTTCAATGGGCAGTTGGCAACTCCTTAACAAGCATCATGTTTACTGGGGCAGGGTCATCAAATAAGAATTCCATTTCCCTCCTCCGAATTTCTTCATACATCTCTTCCTTTTCTACAAGGAGGGCTGCCCGGTCAAGCGGTATCTCATGGATGAAGTTCTTTGTAGCCTTGGCATTAAAGTCGTCCTCCGCTAGTTCTGATTGGAACCTGGACTCATCATAAGTAGGTTGTTGGGATGCGCCTGCCGCTATCCTTTGCCTTTTAGGAGCCATATTACCTGCAAGGAATCAGAAGAACCATCAAATGTGCCCTAACTAGTGCCAGTCGAGTGGGTACTCAGACTTCACCACCCGATGGCACCAATCACTTTCCCCATTTATTTCATTCATACAAAGTGCCCATGCCTCCACTACTAAGGTGTTCAAGGATAACAACCTCCTCAATGGCCCCACAATCTTCTTACAAATTTCGGCATACAACACCCAACACTTACTCCCTCAAGTGATTCACGTTAAATACAACACTACCATACACCAATTACAACACCGCCATCCAACAAATACAACACTGCCAGAACCTAGGTTAGGCATAAAAAGCCTTAAAATTGTACAACAAATCCCCTATTTTCGGCCAAAAATGGCCCTTCACCAAGCTACACCACAAAAATATTTTCTAGGCCTCCAAGTCATCAAAACAACCCCCACAATTCAAGTATAATGGAGACCTAACCAAATTAGCACTAAACAAACCCACAAGCATCAAATACAATAATAGAAACATAAAAGAAAGCAAAAATTAAAACTTGAACACTAATCCTAACTAGGGTTTATTAAAATTAACACATAACTAAATTACACTACTTAAAGAAGAAGAAATAGAGGGGGGAGAAGAAAACTTACTTGAATGGAAGAAGTGAAGGGGTGGTTTTGTTGATTGAGGTGGGAGAAGAATAGGGAGGAAGAAAAAGAGAGAATGGAGAGATTTTGGTATTAGAGAGAG